>JAOTOM010003616.1:0-85000 GCA_034440615.1 Ashinkailepas kermadecensis
TGGCGCTGGACGCGACAACTCAGCTTCTGTGTCCGTCGCTAGGTGGTGCTGTCCACGACTGGCAAGCTGTCCCGAACCGTAATCAACCGAGAGGCGGTGCGAGAGTCGACCGAACGGCAGGCTAGCGAGGAGCCGCCACAAGGCAGCCAGGAGGAGCCGCGTCCGGCTGATCAGGAGGAACTTCGGCAACAGGCCGAGCGACAGGGTAGCCAGGAGAAGCCGCCGCACCCGACGGGGCGACATGGTGATCAGGAGCGGCGGCAGGATGACCGACAGGCCGAGCGGCACGCGCTCTCCCGGCGGCATGGTGTCGATGCTGTCCGCCGCTCCCAGGGTCTGCTGGCTGCGTCGGCCACACTGCAGGCGAAGCGGAAGGACCAGCGAAAGGTACGTCAGGGACAGTTAGAAGCCCTTTACCGACATAATAATTACACCTCTTTGACAGGGTACGCCCACGCTATCCACTACAATAGGTGGGTTTTGAAACTGCATTCGCTGGAAGTGCGAAGTTGCAGTTTAGGAATGATGTTTCAAAGGTATGCCTGTAGATCTTAGTCTTGTTTCTTAGGGTGCTATTTTATAATGTGAACTTTCCTGATTTACGGAGCAAAACCAATCGTGCTTCCTTCCGGGTAAAAGGCGGTAAACTTGAAAACGTGTCCTAGTTGCAAGACTTCTGGTCAACTGTCCAGTGGTCTACATATGTCGTGATGTCTTATGTAGGCTGCTACTGAGCATCAGGGTTGAAATAATGCATTTTCATTCCGTGCGCGACGTCGAAAAGAGTACAACAGGACGTCGAAATTCGCAGTGAACTATGTACTCCGTAATATCTTCTAAGGTGTAGACTCCTCAGAAAACAATAAGATACCTCTAACGACATGTCTGTTGTGTCAGGGATAATTGTATAGCAGACCGCACTATAGGTAGTCGCAGCATCGCTGTAGGTGTTTCACTGTCCAATGTCCATAATTAAGTGAGCGTGTGCGTGCTAGTTCTGAAGTTATAAGCACAACACTGTTTTAAACACGAAATGCAGATGGCCTAGACACTCATCTACAAGCAGGATGCTAAAATTGGTGGGAGAGGATGTCCCTTCAGTATGCGGTAAGTGGTATGCTCCACCCATGTCTACGAAAAATTAATCACTGCTGAACATGAGCGTGTTTTGAAGTGAGGAACCTGGTGATTCTTTTGTATTAGCTTTTTCCGATGTGTCCGTTAGATCCTGCGTCTTTGGGGATGGGGGATGGGGTGGTGTAACGTTTCTATGCCAACGCGCCGCAATGTACTTCAGATGGTGCAGGATTAAAGGGGATGGTCTTTCCAGAAACCACACACCAGCAATGCTATGTTTTGTCAGGGGTCACCTGAACTCACAAGATTGGCGTTCTGAAGGTACAGGAACTGGCAGAATTTCCAATTGATTATTAGGCTACCTTAACACGCGCACCGGAGTGCTTCTCACGTAACGCCACCAGAGGGTCCGGATTCTGCGCCTCTAATATCTGAATCTACTGAAGCTAGTAGCTCACAATTTGGAGGGTAGACTGCGGCTGTAGACTCGCTTCAGTGTAAGCCGCACGACCCTAGGTCAATGCCTTCAGGGTCAAATGAGGACGATATCGGCCGCCGTACCGCGCCGCCGCTCCACCGCACCGACGAAGCCTTTGTGATCTTGACCGCTCAGCGGCCTGGCTGCCGCCCGTTCTGTCGACTTTGCTCCCCGAAATTCCTATGTTTACCAACGGATTTATATTTCTTTGTGTTGCGTAGGATGCGCTTGTCAATTTTTAACGAAGTCGAGATTCATTACAATATCGCCCGCCACCCGTTTATGAGATGTCGGAAAACAGGAGAGCGGGCAGATTCCGCCCCACCCGCTCCTCTCCGGTGCGCGTGTTAAGCTGTTCTCATGACAACCCAGCTTTCTTGCGGAGATAATGCTCCAGTCGACTGTTTTGCCAGACTCTTATCCTCGGACACGTCACGCTCCACGTTAAACTCCTGGGCGAATGAATGGCGCGTTTCACACGTGCCACGCACTCACGCACCGCAGTCGATCGCCGTTCAACATGGCCCGCCTCCGGAGAATGGCCAGGGCACTGCGAACATAGCACTTCATCACCTCTAATCTGAGCTGTGTGCCTGCCATGCCAACAGTAACTGACAGACGGATGCTTAACGTGAACGTAGTATGTTGGTTACAATATAACTATTTTAAGCACATCTGGCTTGCTTTTGGTTATCTCGCATCTAGGTTATGATAGGCTTGCACCAAATTGCCCCAGAAGATTTTGAGGGGTGTTATTTTTATGGAGTTGATCTTGATGACACTTGACTAATGATTCCCAATACAGCACTCCGTTACGATGTGTTCTGGGATGATGCCGTGTCCCTGCCCGACCATGTAGGTACCTCCGACTGATGTGTTCCGGACTGGAACCGAGTGGCGCCGTCTTGCTCTTCGAGCAGATGGCGTGACGGCAACCCACTGATTCAGCCGATCCCCGGCTGTTATCTGACGACCGACTCGTCTACCTGGATACTCACCAATCCCCTTTCATGACCCTGACGGCGCCGACTCGTCTCGCGTGCACCTGGATACTCACTGACTCGGCCGATCCCCGGCTGTATCTGACATGACCCTGACGGCGCCGACTCGTCTCGCGTGCACCTGGATACTCACTGACTCGGCCGATCCCCGGCTGTATCTGACATGACCCTGACGGTGCCGACTCGTCTCGCGTGCACCAGGAGGCGCTACGGCTGTCGGCGCACCTGCAGAGGCGAGAGACGCAGCTGCTGGCCGACCAGCTGTCGCAGCAGCGGGCACTGCTGGCGCGCCTGGAGGCGCCCGGCCTGCGGCCGCACGAGCGCGCCGCCCTGCTGGACACCGTCGGTCGGCTGCAGACGACCATCGACGTGACGGGCGCCGCTCTGGGCGCGGCACTGCAGCGGCCCGCCGGCCACGCGTCGGCACAGACGCAGCGCCGGCCCCGGCCACACTCTCCGCTCAGCCACACGGTACGGTACGGCGACCGGCTAGTCGCCGTGTGTGCGTGCATGTGTGTGTGCAGGGTCGCGGTAGCTCAGTCGGTAGATAACTGGATTCTTGATCGTAAGATCGTGGGTTCGAATCCCACAACCGGCGGGATTGTCTAGTCCACCCTCGACCAAATGGCGTCAGAGGTTGGCAACGCTGTATGACCCAACAGTCGAATGCGTCGTAAAAGAACCGAAGTGCCACCATATGTGTGTGCGTGCGTGCGCGCTCGTGCGTGTAAACGCGCTCGCGCGTCTAGGTGCGTGCGAGTGCGGTCTGTGTGTGTATGTGTTGTGTGCAGCGTCGCGGTGTTTGTGTGAGTTATGTGCGCGTCTCATTTTCTCCGTGTTGACGTTGCGACCGCTGAGCACCGTGTCGCGGTGTCGGTGCGAAGGTCGTGTCACGCCGAGGTCGTGCTGTGACTGAACCGCCGTCAGCAGGAGGTCCAGGAGCGGCGGCGCCAGCTGCTGGATCTGGAGCTGGAGCTGCACCAGCGGCAGCTGGCCGGAGCTGATACGGCACAGCTGCAGCGCCGCCTGCTCGATCTGCGCAAACTCACCCGTGGCCGCGGCAGGGGCAGGGCAGCTCGGTCAGTGGTCCACGGAGGCAGGTCTGGATCAGTGGTCAACAAGGACATGGGAGGTCGGTCAATGGTCCACAGAGCTGGGAGAGCTCGGCTAGTGGTCCACAGGGCCAGGAGAGCGCGGTCAGTGGTGCAGAGCTCTAGGCGAGCTCCATTTAACTGCCAACGTGCCATATGGATGCGTGGTCGAGGGTCAGAAAATCATCACTCGTTTGTTTTTAATGCTTGTTGACCACCACAGGGATATATTATTGCACCGTGGGTCGTGTTGTGCTCTGGCATCGTCACGACTGTGGTGTAGTGCTGATGTGCTGTTTCAGTGGCTGTAATATGGCGCTGGTATGGTGTGACTGACTTAGTACACTGTTGGTGTGCTGTGACCATAAATGGTATGACTATAGTGCAGTGTTGGTGTGCTGTGACAGTTAATGGTGTGACAATAGTGCAGTTTTGGTGTGCTGTGGTCGTTAATGGTGTGACTATAGTGCAGTTTTGGTGTGTTGTGACCGCAGCCGTAGTGGTGTGACTATAGTGCAGTGTTAGCGTGTTGTGACCGCAGCCGTTGATGGTGTGACTATAGTGCAGTGTTGGTGTGTTGTGACCGCAGCCGTAGTGGTGTGACTATAGTGCAGTGTTAGCGTGTTGTGACCGCAGCCGTTGATGGTATGACTATAGTGCAGTGTTGGTGTTTTGCGGCCGCAGCTGCAGTGGTGTGACTGTCTTGTGTTGGCAGAGGCACCGGCCGCTCCTCTCGGGGTCGTGTCTGGACTCCTTCCCGATTCACGTCTATTGACCGCCGGCCGGCCGCTGTCAGCAAGTCCGCAGTCGACGCGTACGGCATGGATACCATCCCGAGTCACCTTAAGGTAGCGTCAGCTATGTCTATGTAAAAGCCGGAGGTGGGGGCAACGAGAATGTGCGGCCTCGCGCTTCTCTTCGACGCGGAAGCTCCATAGGCGTTGATGTAGTGAGAGTCGTTTTCAAACCGGTGTTTGGGCATGAAAAACATTCTCGAAAGAAAATACGTATGTCATTCAATTAGGAAATTAAACGGATTTTCGAGATATTAAACCCATTTCATTTACATACGTCCCTTTAGTTATACCTCAGTCGAACAAAATGATGAAGATTGGCTCTGAATGTAGTTGTGATCATGCAAAGCTTGCCCATCAGATGGTAATTTTGCAAGTATCGGTTTAGCTTGGTATGTGGTGCGCAGGATTTGTATCAGCCGCAATTAAATTCAGAACCAATCTTTACTCTTTTATGCGTTGTATGTGTGAGCGTGTGCATGTGCGTTATATATATATATATATATATATATATATATATATATATATATATATATATATATATATATATATATATATCGGGCAGTGTTCTCAAATTCCGTGAATTTGGTGCAAATTGGCACCTAACGCATGTTTTTCTTACATCGCTTCCGATATTTGTCTGCATCCTTATATCGAAATGCCCGTAATATTTCCAACCACCAGACATCTTACTATTGGCAATGCCGTATTGGGAATAGCGATAAGAAGGTATAAGAAAACATCCCACCAATTTTAACACTGAATACGCATGAAATAATGGCACAGCGCCTTTCACACACACCTCAACTTGACCTGAGAGCTACTTCCATTCAGTGGACCCCAGCAAAATCCATCCACACCAGCCAACTGGCTATTGTAAACAGACGATCAATGGCCTACATGTGGCTGCCATCTAGCAATAACTAAGCAAGGCAAGGATGTAGATTGAGGATGTGAAGAAGACGAGCGATGTTTTTTACATCTAACTGACACCAAACTTCAAGGTTCCTAAACCCCAATTCATCATCATTTGTGAGTGAAAGAAAACCCTAGGGGGTCGCGGATAGCCTATAATAGAAGAACCCTAGAATGGAAATGGTAAACGTTTTCCTGTCATTCCATACACGTTTCCCGTGATTTTGCACTGTAAAATAATACCATAGGTTAGTCCTAGCTATGCTGAAATTCATTCCGATGAAGAGCAGTAATGCAGGCACACTGATTTCCACAACACCCTGCTTTATGCTCCAAATGTTTCACAAGCATGAAGTTGTTAAGATTATATATGTGTATTATATTCGAATTATAGTTCATATGGTTGGGCTTTATTTAAGCGAAGTAATTTTTATTGCTTCCTTCTCTTCGTAACTTAGTTTTTTTTCACAAAGAGATCCGCATCGCTGATTGTTCGTGGAGCTCGACATTTAACTAAGCAAATATGTGGGAAAGTTGATAATCCATGGGACGCAACTTTGGCCCAGCCGAGCAAACGTGGCTCTTTTATGTTCACCATGACAATTTTGCATATCTGTGATGCTTCCATTCAATGTCCATGGATCTTCCGTGTAGCAGATGTCATCCAAGACCTACGGTGGCACACAATGACCATTTTGATTTAGTACCCGTAACTTGAGCGTAACCTAACCGGACAGCGAAATAAAGACGCTGATTTTGGTCCACGGGTTTCACGACGGTGAAGAGAAAAACGTACCTATCGTTACATCGTATTGATATCGATGTCGGTTTTCTTATCGGCTGTACCGAACCTTTATTTACCTTTTATCCGGTGTTTGTGTAGCCTGAGTGGTGTCAGGTGGGACGAGAAGTAGTTGGACTGGTCAGGCTTCCTGTTTCGATGGCGAACTTAAGCTCATGGGCGTTGATTTTTATCCCTTTGTAGTCCCACAATGTTGGTTCACCCGCACCCCTGTGTTTTCATAGTTGATGTGCCAGGTAACATGGGACCCTAGGGTGGGCATTTAATGATTTTGCCTGTTGGCCCTATTCCAATGCTTGCCCACCTAAATATTTCACGAGTTGGCATACATGCTTGAAGCTCTCCAACGTATGGTTGAGTTCTTCCCATGATTATGGGTTTTACCATTGGGTGCCAGTTTCATAGATGTCATAGAGTTTGCCGCTAATTTTTCTCCTGATCCAGGTAATTTCAACATTTTGCCAAAAATGGTGTAGTCGTCCCATAAAAACAGACCAAAGAAGGGCTGCTCGCATTTCTTCTTGCACCTTCATTTTGGTCACTAACGTGCATGATTTTTTCTCACCACTGACAACTCTTTCTTCATCTGTCAACTCGAAACGAATTTGAGACCACTGGTGTCTGTTTACCGTTGGCTATGACAGTGCTGAGACGCTGCAGTTCGCCGCTGACCTGCCCCGCCACCAGTGTGCGGACAGTGCCGACATGGAGGCCACGGACGCAGCCGCGGCAGGCGCCGCGTCCGACCGCGACAGCGCCGACGAGGAGCGATCGTGGCGCCCCTAGCGGCGCACGCACCGGAACGGTCACGGCGGCCGCTAGCAAACCGCAACCAAAGCGCATCCGAAGACGTCCGTCTGCGTGAAGAACGTCCCAGAAGACGTCTACGCGCCGAACGCATCTGGCGGCTGATACGTGTGGCGCGTCTCTGGAGATGGGCAGGCCGGCTTGTTCCCTGGCAACTGAGGGAACTGCAGGTTCCGAACAGTTATGGAAAGGGTACGCATCGACCGATCTCGGCGCGACTCCTCAAGCGGCGTTGGCGTTGTGGCGGATTGGTGCGCATGTGGGCTTGATGTGCAGCTGGCTGGCAGGTCTTTGACTCGGCTGTCGAACGTGCCAATTTTTAAAGGCGTTATTTTTTTTTGTATTCGACGGGGTGCTCCGTGTGACGTTTTTGACACCCATGAGCTCTTCATATCCATCATTTATGAAGCTCAATAATGCTGAAGAAACAGCTTTGCTTCATTCGTCATCTCCACTATATGAAGAAACGGCAAAGAGTTTGTGCTTCCACATAGAGGCACGTGATGAAATACTCTTAAGCCACGGCCATAGAGTCTCGTCAGCCAACCGGAGTGTCGAGGCATGATGGCATGGTGCGATTATTGACACCCCTCGCGCCACCACGCATCCACACGTCACGTATTCAATCGCAGGGTATGCGCAACACCACATGTATCATGGTGTGCACCTGTCGCTAGAAGATGGGTGTCACTGTGAGTTATGTGGTTGGGGAAGCATGGTTTTATTTATTCACCCATTGCGCGCTTGCAGCGGCGCATTTCGTTCACACAAGGCACAACGCTGGTGAACGTTTGACGCTCCGGCGCGTGTACGGAGCTGGCAACAGGTCGAGTACCAGGGAACTGAGAGTATCAGCTGGTACACTTGGCTGTATAATGGGAAGGCTAGGTACCGCACTGGGATACGCGATACGCGTCTTGTTCTTCAGGGTGTTTTTAACATTGTCTAGTCGTTTTCGTTGTTCTGGGTACGGCGCCGTTGTTTTTTTTTGCGCCACTAAACATGTGCCTTCTTTGTGATTGCTGTGACTTATTTGCGTGATGTTTTTTGGTTGACATAACTGAACTAACGTGTTATCACAATAAAGGCGTCACAGAAACGCAGCCAGGATAATCTCAAGAGGACAATTGTTTGCCCCGTCAGTTCCAGTGAGAAATGGGTGCTCTAGGTGGTGTTTGTTCTTATCCCGGTTTCTTCACGTCGCACACACACACACACACACATCTACGCTAGCCTGTGCTCAGGTGGACGAATATGTATTAGCTTGAAAACACTTCCTTTATTTACACGCAGAGATCACTGGCAATGATATACACTTCATTTCCATAAATAGTTGGAAATGTTGTTAAATAGTAAGGTTCGCAAACACCGAGCAATCTAGTCTGGACGACTACCAGTTTAAGCGCATGGGTGAGCAGAGATGCATGGGTGGGGACTCTGGAGGGGGTGGCCGGAATGACACCCTGAGTTCGTCAGTGATTACAGGTACAACATAATTGACACTATTCAAGCGTTAAACGTTGGGCAGCAACAAACCGATGCCATATCCGTTGTCTATGTAGCTAACATTTCACATCGATCCACAAAAAATGAGGGAGCAATGCATAACTTGTTCACAATTATTTACTGGTGCGGATTCCGGATTAAAAATAAGGGTGCGCCCGATTGACTCTTGACTGACTGACTCTTGGTCATGTCCGTGCACATAGCGAAACAAAAACTGCACAGTGCATCAAACTAGTGAAACATCCGTTACGCCTATCCGTTATCCGCGGCTGTGAAATGTTATCAGTTTGGCCGGTTTGGAATGTTCAGCAGATACCCAACGCGCGACTAATAGACATGTTTACGCAGATGCACTGTCACTGGTCCAAGCACACAACCATATGAATATGAACGCCACATGCTACATGATGAAATCAAACACACGTACACTACATCGGCACCGACAGTCGCCTGGTCACATCCCCACGTCAACACGTACACTACATCGGCACCGACAGTCGCCTGGTCACATCCCCACGTCAACACATACACTACATCGGCACCGACAGTCGCCTGGTCACATCCCCACGTCAACACGTACACTACATCGGCACCGCCTGGTCACATCCCCACGTCAACACGTACACTACATCGACACCGACAGTCGCCTGGTCACATCCCCACGCCAACACGTACACTACATCGGCACCGACAGTCGCCTGGTCACATCCCCACGTCAACACGTACACTACATCGGCACCGCCTGGTCACATCCCCACGTCAACACGTACACTACATCGGCACCGCCTGGTCACATCCCCACACCAACACGTACACTACATCGGCACCGCCTGGTCACATCCCCACGTCAACACGTACACTACATCGGCACCGACAGTCGCCTGGTCACATCCCCACGTCAACACGTACACTACATCGGCACCGCCTGGTCACATCGCCACACCAACACGTACACTACATCGGCACCGACAGTCGCCTGGTCACATCCCCACGTCAACACGTACACTACATCGGCACCGCCTGGTCACATCCCCACGCCAACACGTACACTACATCGGCACCGACAGTCGCCTGGTCACATCCCCACGTCAACACGTACACTACATCGGCACCGACAGTCGCCTGGTCACATCCCCACGTCAACACGTACACTACATCGGCACCGACAGTCGCCTGGTCACATCCCCACGCCAACACGTACACTACATCGGCACCGCCTGGTCACATCCCCACGCCAACACGGCACGCCGATGTAGTGACATCGGCACCGACAGTCGCCTGGTCACGCCAACACGCCGACAATACTGTGACTGTTAGTGGGTGCGTGCAAGCGAGAGAGCGTGCGTGCATGCGTGTGATGTGTGTACTTGTTTGTTGTTTGTTGTTTGTTCGTATATTTATTCATACTATCACCAACGAAGAATCACCACTTACTAGTGGTGATACTAGTAGGTGAAGTCAACACAAAAATACACTTCCCAAGTCCAAACACAGTTTAGTGTGTATGTGTGCGCGTGTTGTAGCCCCAACCCATACACGACGTTGTCGACTACGGAGCGGGGCGAGCCCGCAAGGCGGACGCGTCTTTCCGGTGGGCGTTCATCGTGCCTGGAAGGCCTTCTCCAGGATCCAGTCCACGTACATGGCGACCCGCGTATACACGCCGGGGAACTCCGGGTGGCCGCAGCCCACGCCCGACGACACTATACCCACCAGCTGCACGCGCTCTGACACCGGGTCAAGGTAGGTCATCGGTCCGCCAGAGTCGCCCTGAAACAAGTTCCGACACTGGGTCAAGGTGGGTCATCGGTCCACTAGTCACCCTGAAACACGTCTAGACACCGGGTCAAGGTAGGTCATTGGTCTGCCAGAGTCGCCCTGAAACACGCCCAGACATCTGAAAATCCTAAGTTTAAGGTGGCTTGGGCCTACGTCGCAAAGTCAATGCTGTTCTAGGCCTCTCATTTATCACAGGATTAAACGCATTCGCCGATAGCGATGATCATCTTGCGTAAGCGTGCATTCGTGTTATATCTAGTCTAGTAGTTCGAGTAAAGAAACGCACAAACCTTCAACCGAAAGCCAGGAAGTAGGAATACCTGAAGGCCAAAGGGAAGTCATATTTTGAAATCCATTAATTCAATGCAACGACTATTGGTTAAGGGTTAAGGTCACCGGTAATTTCGCGTCATATCCTCGCTGCCACTCCACCCACTGCTCCTACGCACATACAAGAAACAAAGCTAAGGATGCTTACAAATTACAGAAATACACACGCACATACACACACACACACACACACACACACAAATATATATATATATATAGATACAGAGTGTGTATGAGCATGAGTATGTGTGTGGGAGGGGGAGTGGGTCTGTGGGGGGGGAGGGGCGTGTGTGCGTGTGTGGGCGAGTAGTGTGTGCGTTCCTGTGCGTGTGTGCGCATGTCTGGGCAGCAGTGGAATGAAGTGGCGTCGTGTGCGCTATTTATAGCCGTACCTGGCACGAATCCTTGCCAGCGCCGCTGGTGTCATGCGCACATATTTTGGTGTCTCCAAAGCCGGGCGCGAAGTCGGACTGGAAGCTGCCTCCGAGAGTTCTGTACTTGCGTTCGCAGACGGTCGTGTTGACCAGCGGCAGCTGCACCTCCTGCAGGACGTCCGACTTCTCGCCACCTGAAGCGCAGCCGGTCACTTCTGAGGTGCAGGTTGGCAGGTGTGCAATTTCACTAAATCAGACCTGCGTCGCATTCAGAAATCAAGTGGATCAGATGTACCTTCACACAAGGTAGCTGGAGAGACCGAATTGTTAGAAGTGCTCACTCGATTAGACTTATGCTATCTACGTCCTTTTCAAGGATGCCAAGTAAATAATCCGGGTCGTAAGGTTCTAAGAGGAACTGTCTGGTCAACTTCTCCGAACGATCGAATTATTCATTGGAGTCATATTTATTATTATATCGTCGGATAGAGATCATGTTAGTTTTCCTACTTTCAAAAAATAGCATGATCATATTTTTGTTTGATGCCAGTGACTTCTGTTATAGGGAGTTGACAGTTTGTTTTGTTGACTAATCACAGACTGACAAAATAATTATCCCGATATCGCCAGGCCAGCAACACAATGGGCAGTGTGTTCCATTATGCAAAGACGAGGCCGAAATGTATTCCTGAATTTCCATGTACTTCATACTGGCCTTCAACAGTATGCTCTTTCACTCACCGCCGCTTTTCCGTTTGAAACCACCATGTGCAATTGTTGCAGAAGCTTCAATTATTCGTGGGAACCCCGTCCAGTTGTCTTTCGTTCGCCACGGCTGTTTCCATTTCCCCGAGTGGTGAAGTTGCAGTTACGGTGCAATAATAGTTACCAGATATGTGATGTGAACAGAGGCACCATATCAAACAGGATGCTATATGGTCTCAGCTGCCGAGTGCGTCGTAAAGTCGAACAGGATACTGATACGCTTTTTCAGGTGGCTGTGATAATAGCCATATATCAGGTGGGTGCCAAAGCTTCGCACGCCGCTTCGGCAGGCTTTTGGCTCGGCGAGGTATTGCACCCTCAGTTCGTCGACCCCAATCACCGCGGATTTGAGTTGTTTCATGGTCGCTTCGTCCACGGGAATCTCACAATAAGTAGTGATGCAATTCTTCCTCATCCGTGGTGAATCACGGGATATACTGCAAGCATGCGGTGGACGCTGCTGATATTTACCGCCAGACTTTGTGGTCAATGAAGACCACGGTCGCTGAAAATGAAAGCCGGAGGGCAGCAATGTTGGCAGTCTCAACGAAAAGGGAAGAATTTGAAGTATGAGAGATGTAAACAGAACGAAATTCGGTGCGGATGGCGAATGAAGATGTCGCTCGGTGTATGATTTATCATACCTCTTCCCCCACCCGTTCACGATTGTGCCGCAGAGAGAAAGTCGTGTGATGTCTTTAAAATGCACGACATAGGTATGGAAATGGTGCACATTTTCAATACGCATGTCGGGAGCGTGCTAAAAAGAAACTAAGCCAGTTGGGATTTAAAAAGTTCAGCCAGTCAAACATAATCAGGAGTTAAAGAACATAGCAATGTATGCCAGTGTAGTAGAGATGAAACTTTGCGATGACTTACATAGCGCACAAAGTAGGCTTTGTACCACTAAGACATCAGGTTCAATGACACGATGCTTCTGAGTGGCGACAAAGCCACCTACAAAAGAAACAATAAGTGGACAATGACATAATTTGTTTCCCGATCATAGATATTCAAAAGGTTGCGGGTTCTGCGAAGTTACAGCCTTTGTCAGGACACACTACTTTCTGCCAGGCCGAACCGGCGGCGCCAATCCTGAGATCTTGACGGCCGATGCGGTATGGAATGTGCAGAAACTTGCATTGTTCATCACCAACATTTCAGACCATCCCTTCAAGGGATGGGCAACACCTGACGACCACCGAATAAGCAAATATTCCAAACATTCCACATTTGCCGCGAATACGCCACGAGCAAAATTGTATGAACAGTACTAAGATCACATGTACGTATACCCACGAGCACGCAGTTAAGCCGGGGCGGGGATGGCCGAGTGATTAAGGTGTTGAGCTCTGGGTACCGAAGGTCCCGGGTTCAACACTCGCACCACCCAGGACGTTTCCCAATCCCGCGGCCCACCGGCGAAACAGTGCGGGCGGCGCCATTAGCCGTGATCGTGCATAAAGTGCGACGTGAAACGCCCAATAAACAATAAAACAACGCAGTTGCACCGACTCCGTGCGGGTGCCGCAGACACATAACTTCACGTCAGGTATGCAGTACGAACTGCGAAGAGATGAAATATGGAGCGACAGAAGTACGTACACACGCCAAGCGAGACATTGAAAGTGCATGCTGAACGAAGAGGTATGAGGTAAAGAGAAGCGTCTCTGAGGTGGAGAGGAGCGCAGCTGAGGTGGGGAGGAGCGCCTCTGATGTGGAGAGGAGCGCATCTGAGGTGGGGAGGAGCGCACCTGGGGTGCAGCGAGAGGCCAGGAGGCCGGCGCCGTGTGCGGGACCGTCTCACCGAACTGTCGGTGGCCCCAGCCGGCCACTGAGACCAGCTGGCCGGTGAGCTCGGCCCGTCTGGCCGGCAGGCAGACGGGCCGCACCAGCGCGTTCAGCCGCAGCGGCCGACTCAGCCGCAGCAGGGCGATGTCGTGGTGCTTGCGCTGGTGCCGGTACTGCGGGTGCAGGTAGATCCTGTTGACCAGCAGGTCCTGGTGCGGCGAGTCCGTGTCGGAGGCCAGGTCGAACTCGCCCACGCGCACCACCAGCCGGCTCCTGCGTGG
The DNA here is from genome assembly GCA_034440615.1 of Ashinkailepas kermadecensis. NCBI lineage: Eukaryota > Metazoa > Arthropoda > Thecostraca > Neolepadidae > Ashinkailepas > Ashinkailepas kermadecensis. Next base: position 13,792 of record JAOTOM010003616.1, read on the forward strand.
ACACGCACCCGGCTAAACGTGGACGCCTCCTATGTGTCCCGGCTAAACATAGACTGCTCCTGTGTGTCCCGACTAAACATAGACTGCTCCTGTGTGTCCCGGCTAAACGCATACTGCTCCCATGTGTCCCGGCTAAACACATACTGCTCCCATGTGTCCCGGCTAAACGCATACTGCTCCCATGTGTCCCGGCTAAACGCATACTGCTCCTATGTGTCCCGGCTAAACGCATACTGCTCCTATGTGTCCCGGCTAAACACATACTGCTCCCATGTGTCCCGGCTAAACGCATACTGCTCCTATGTGTCCCGGCTAAACATAGACTGCTCCTGTGTGTCCCGGCTAAACGCATACTGCTCCTATGTGTCCCGGCTAAACGCATACTGCTCCTATGTGTCCCGGCTAAACGCATACTGCTCCTATGTGTCCCGGCTAAACGCATACTGCTCCCATGTGTCCCGGCTAAACGTAGACGGCCCCCATGTGTCCCGGCTAAACGCATACTGCTCCTATGTGTCCCGGCTAAACGCATACTGCTCCCATGTGTCCCGGCAACACATACTGCTCCTATGTGTCCCGGCTAAACATAGACTGCTCCTATGTGTCCCGGCTAAACGCATACTGCTCCTATGTGTCCCGGCTAAACGCATACTGCTCCCATGTGTCCCGGCTAAACACATACTGCTCCCATGTGTCCCGGCTAAACATAGACTGCTCCTATGTGTCCCGGCTAAACGCATACTGCTCCTATGTGTCCCGGCTAAACGCATACTGCTCCCATGTGTCCCGGCTAAACACATACTGCTCCTATGTGTCCCGGCTAAACGTAGACGGCCCCTATGCGTCTTGCGTAGGGGAGGGGCAGAGCAGGAGAGAAGAAGTCGGTCCAACTTTGATGAATTCAACGACACCATGAGCGTTGCATGGAAATAATATCCGTCAAGGTGGTTTCTGCTCATTTGCAACACAAAGATATCGTACCTATTCGTCCCAGGAGTGCATGCGTCACAAATACACTGAATGTGTAGTCCTACCTACGGTGTTATTGTTTAATGGTGACATGATACATTATATAAATATATATATATTCATTTATTTATATGCATATATAATAGTTAATATGTTCAATACACATGCATAGCGTAGCATTACACCATGCATAATGCAACACAGCAGTCGGATCATGTCGATTTAGGGTTGAATCTAAATAATGATATGAACGCTCTACTGAAAATGCAGCGCTCCCTTCTTGAGTTCACTACCTCGGGTAGAGTATCTGGATTTACTTACTTTTGGAACTGACCCAAACAGTGAGCAGCGGTCACGACGAAGCGTTCATTGAGGATTGCCCCGCCGCAGAACCAGAGGATCTCCGTCCGGAGCCTCTCACCAATCAGCGCCTGTTGACAGCACAGCGATGCAGGTTACCATGACGACCTGCCGTCGCACAGTTGGCACGGTATTACCCGCCGCAGAACCAGAGGATCTCCGTCCGGAGCCTCTCACCAATCAGCGCCTGTTGACAGCACAGCGATGCAGGTTACCATGACGACCTGCCGTCGCAGAGTTGGCACGGTATCTCCGTCCGGAGCCTCTCACCAATCAGCGCCTGTTGACAGCACAGCGATGCAGGTTACCATGACGACCTGCCGTCGCAGAGTTGGCACGGTATCTCCGTCCGAAGCCTCTCACCAATCAGCGCCTGTTGACAGCACAGCGATGCAGGTTACCATGACGACCTGCCGTCGCAGAGTTGGCACGGTATCTCCGTCCGGAGCCTCTCACCAATCAGCGCCTGTTGACAGCACAGCGATGCAGGTTACCATGACGACCTGCCGTCGCAGAGTTGGCACGGTATCTCCGTCCGGAGCCTCTCACCAATCAGCGCCTGTTGACAGCACAGCGATGCAGGTTACCATGACGACCTGCCGTCGCAGAGTTGGCACGGTATCTCCGTCCGGAGCCTCTCACCAATCAGCGCCTGTTGACAGCACAGCGATGCAGGTTACCATGACGACCTGCCGTCGCAGGAGTTGGCACGGTATCTCCGTCCGTCCGAAGCCTCTCACCAATCAGCGCCTGTTGACAGCACAGCGATGCAGGTTACCATGACGACCTGCCGTCGCAGAGTTGGCACGGTATTCATGGATGCGTCTGAGTTGCTTTCAGTCTTGGTTCTTGTCAATGGTTTCCCAGAATGGCAATGTGAGGATTTTCGGGTGCTACCGGCTTACTATTTGCATACGGTTCCTTAGGACGTACTTTTAACTTTAAAAAGTAAGAAATAATGAGTGAAAGATCAACCATCGTCGATCACCTGCACCCTACGTCGCAGCTCCTCTGATTTTGATTTTTATTTACCAGTTTTAGCAGCGCCAACTCATCCCCTCCACAAAACGTTCTATCCATAATGGCAGTCATGCTATATGGCAACATCCGTGACTGGGACTGTGGCTGTGGATGTCCACTGCATATGTCTGGATAGCAATCGTCTGTGTATTCTTGTAACATGCTCCAGCTAATGTTAATGACAACCTATCGGTTTCAAATTGTAACATTCCCCAGCTAATGTCAATGACAGCATGTAGGCTTGAAATTTGAACATTTCAGCAAGTTTGAGCATGTTCTTGTCGGGCAATTGCTCCGTCAGCTGCGCTCACCATCCACGGCCAGCGTCCGATGACGGCGTCCTCTCCTCCGGTGATGTACTGCACGTCCTTCAGCTGCTCGCTGACCCTGTCCATGTACTCCTGCGACAGGATGTGGTACGGGTCGGCCACCTTCTTGCCGGTACGCATCACGAACGTCTCGTTGAACATGTCCGGCGTGATCTCGAAGTCGGGCGTGTAGCCCTCCTCGACGTCGCCGAACACCAGACTGGCGGCGCCCGGCTCCGGCGGCAGGAATCTGATCCTGGTCACCTTCTGCTGCCCTCCCGAGCCCGGGTCGGTGCCGGCGCCGGTGCCGCCCTCGACGCCGGTCTCGGTCTCGATGCCGGCGCCGGTGCTGACCTCGGTCGCCGGCGCCGGCGGGGGAGGCTCGGTGTACGGCTTGTACGCGGTCTCCTGCTCCTCCTCGCCGAACACCAGCGAGTCGTAGAAGTCGAACGGGTTGGCGGGCGCCGACGCGTGGGAGCGATCGAGCGTCGCGCGGCGTCGGCGGCGGCGCAGTTCCAGCTGGTCGAAGTCAGCCCGCACAGTCGGGCTGACGATTCCGCAGTCTGCAGAGCGGAACGTCGGGCCAGGTCAGCCGGCAGCGCCGCAGCTCGCCGCCTCCAGTGGGCAGCAGCTAGCGACGCGCTGGACCGAGTCACCGGGGTGAGCCCAGGTCGGCGGGGCCGGAGAGCTCTCGAACAGCGCGCCACGTCAAGTCACCAGACCATCAATGAAGCATCGTGTCCGTGTTAAGTAAAGTCACCTGGCCAATCGCATCCAAATTCAAGCCAAGTCACACTGCCACAGGGGCGGATCCAGGAATTTGCATGGGGTCACTTGTCTGGAGGGGGCGCCATTCTCTCGGAGGGGCGCCGTCCGTCTTTGCCCTGCCGTCGACACGGCATTACGGGCGGGCGCCCCAGCAGGCGATGCCCTGCCGTCGAGACAGCATGACGAGCGGGCGCCCCAGCAGGCGATGCCCTGCCGTCGAGACAGCATGACGAGCGGGCGCCCCAACAGGCGGTGCCCTGCCGTCGACACGGCATAACGAGCGGGCGCCCCAGCAGGCGATGCCCTGCCGTCGAGACAGCATGACGAGCGGGCGCCCCAGCAGGCGATGCCCTGCCGTCGACACAGCATGACGAGCGGGCGCCCCAGCAGGCGGTGCCCTGCCGTCGACACAGCATGACGAGCGGGCGCCCCAGCAGGCGGTGCCCTGCCGTCGACACAGCATGACGAGCGGGCGCCCCAGCAGGCGATGCCCTGCCGTCGACACAGCATGACGAGCGGGCGCCCCAGCAGGCGATGCCCTGCCGTCGACACAGCATGACGAGCGGGCGCCCCAGCAGGCGGTGCCCTGCCGTCGACACAGCATGACGAGCGGGCGCCCCAGCAGGCGATGCCCTGCCGTCGACACGGCATGACGAGCGGGCGCCCCAGCAGGCGGTGCCCTGCCGTCGACACGGCATGGCGAGCGGGCGCCCCAGCAGGCGACGTTTCCGTACCTCTGTGGCCGATGTTGCCGCGCAGTTGCAGGCGGCCACTGCTGGGGGCCGGGGCCGGTGTGGCCGGGGCCGGCCGTCTGGCGCCGCTGCCGCCGCCAGGTTTGGCAGTGAGCACGAACTGGCCGTACTGGCCCTGGTGGGTCTGATTGGCCTGCTGTGGCCGTACTGGCCTCCCCGCCGCCGGCCGAGGGCCAGCGATGGGCCGCCACGGGTTGGTCGCTGGTCTGGGGCCGCTGGTCTGGGGCCGGTGATTGGCCGCTGGTCTGGGGCCGCTGGTCTGAGGCCGGTGGATGGCCGCTGGTCTAGGGCGGCCCGCTGGCTTCGATGTGGTGATAAACTGGCCAGACGACTCTGGAAGAAAGCAGCCACTGACGTTCTGATGGCCAAAAAGCAATAGTGGGCATTCTGGGTGAGCGTGATAAAGGTAACGTGTGATCTATTACTTTAAAATGGAGGGGTTCATGATGGTCATGTGCTAAACAAAATATTTGGATACATTGGGATTATAATACAATGCCAACAGATAACTCAGAACAAAAAAAAAGGAAGTTGGTGTTGATGCGACAGAAACTGGTGTCGCAGCTGCTGCACCTGCAACAGAAACAAATAAACGTATTCGGTGAAAACCTACGATTTCCCTCAGCACTTCATGTGCACAACCGTGTGATGCAAGGGTGTCCCCATCACTGAAGTCCTGGCTCCACTTGGGATATTTTCCGTTCTGCGCTTGTAGTGTTTTTTTGTTTGTTACCATGCAAGGTACACATTGTAAATCACTAGTGTTTTCAGCATTTGATAGTGATTAAAATATAAGTCACACGTACATGACTACATAACCAATGCAGTTCATGGGCCCCATAGCCCACATCTCTAAGTTGAAAATCGTTCCCCTTGCACTTGCAGTAGGACCCCATCTGGAAACTGAAGATGTGGCGCGCCTTTGGTGTGATATTCACACGTAACATCATAGTGTGTACAGTTCATGAGCCATAACGAGCCCTCTCCAGAGCTCAGCATAATCCAATAACTCTTCGCTCCGTCCAGAGCTGACAGGGCCGATATACCCACTCCTTGGCAATGGTCAACCCAATGTCTGCTTCGACCACCCGGCCGCCTGCAAACATCGCGCTCCGCCAGTAGCGCCAGAATAGTGTGCCGACAGCTGTACATACATCGCGCTCCGCTAGGAGCACCAGAATAGTGTGCCGACAGCTGTACAAACATCGCGCCCCGCTAGGAGCACCAGAATAGTGTGCCGACAGCTGTACTGTGTGGTCAGTGATCGGTGAAGCGCGCCCGGCCCCGCAACCGTCCACCACCCGAGCCGCCCACCTCCGCCTCGGTGTGGTCTACCCAGCCGGGCATATGTCACGTGAACACCAGACACAGGCCGGTGACAACGCCGAGCACGAGCCGCAGTCACGTCGCTCACACGGATGAGCTCGCCGTGGCTGGTTGTTGATCGTGGATAGGCGACGAGACGGGTCGTTGGTGGGCGTCCGGGTGACCTCGAGGGTGGAGCGCTGATCGCTCCTCGGCACATTGACTCGCCACAGGTCAGTGCTACATTCTCCACCGACGGCGACGTGCGCCCCCGCCGTCACGGCGCGTCACGGCTCATGACGCGCCGACAAACAGGTAAACAAGTGCCGGATCTCACAGGTCGACGAGGATTTCGCCGCCCACTTCGGCCGCCGGCAGGTCTCCGGCCTGGCAAACCCAACGAGGCCATCGGATTTGTATGCAACGTTGCTGGTGCATGCTTCACCCATCTGCAGCCCAACTGCTCAGCCAAGGCATCACAAAAGGTTGCGCAAGAAAACAGAACCTCGGCTGTAACGATAAGATATCATCGATTCTTTACACATGCAAGTGAGCGAATTGCTTTGGAACATGCAATCTGCATACAAGAAGGAAAATCAAATTGCTAATGTCGATTTATGTATGACTTCGCCGCCAACAGAGAAATTCAGCTATTTCAGACAGAGAAACTTTTAATTCTGCGACGCTCTCTTACCGCTTTCAATACAGGTCTTTGCATATTAACGGCAGGCAGGTTAGACGATAGTGACGTTGTCTAACACCCATTGTGTCGGAGAATCGACAGTAGTGGTAAGTCCGACAAATGTCACCTCGTTCATGTAATCGTCATATGTCAATATTCTACCATGAAACAGCCAGTGTACTATATAGTGTTGTGAATGAAAATGCTCCGACTCGCCTCCGCTTTCACGATCACGCTACGAGCTTGCAAGTCACACTGATAATAAGCGTTTTCTTCTGAACAAAAACGCCTGGGGAAATCTACTATGTCATTGAGTCATTCAGCTGAGAGAAAATCGTCAAGAAATTCCTGAAAATAGTCAGGAAGCAAAATTCATAAACAGTGGACGGCGACAAGAGAGGTAAGATTTGGTGACTTATTGGACTGGCTGATTGATTCAGATTGAAGCTACAGAAGGCTTGTAGGATTGAAGTTGGTACTGGCATTGACCGATGCCGTGCATATTTACCGATGACTTCACACACAACCCATTTATAAAACACTCCGCAGTTTTTACATAGCTTTCAAACATAAAAACCCGCTGTAAGTATCCCTTCATTTGCCATGAACCTCTTTAAGACATCAGGGTTTCCACATTTTTGTTCTATTTTCCGAAGCGGGCGCACCACAAAGTTAACCAAATCACACGAACGATCGCAAGTGCATTTCTCACCGCCAAAAGGACAATTCCTTTTCTTGTCACAGAACAAAACTTACAATGGCTCACGGCTTGCCTTTCCACCCGTAAAGCCTTTCCACCCGTAATGTGAATAATACATTTACCGAGGCAACCCTCTTCCATGCATGACACTTCGCCACCTTCACAAGTGCGTGGATGTTACTACCCCTCCATAAGCATTTCCAAACGGAGACCTAGCGACATGCAGCACAAATCAACCTGTTGCTAGTCACGAGACTTCGCGATTGATACCCGATTGCTATGCTTCAGATCACTGGGTGACCTTTCAGGTCACTTTGAGAGCACTTTTTCGACAACGCCGAAAAGTTTCATGTTCAATCGTTGCCTGTGTAAGAAAAATGCAACAGACATACGCTTCAAATGTTCACCATAGTGTTCTTCATTATCTTGGGATACTAGCCGTTGCTCTACTTGTTATATATTTCAACCTATAAATAAGGGGAAAGATGAGATCAAAGTGTTCACCTGATTTTAGACATTTAGACAAGTATTGCCCATGGACCCGTACTACTTTTAAAAGTGGGTGGGTCAACAGCGGTAAAAGTTTCACCCTATGTTTGTTCCACGAAATTAAATGGCAATTAAATGGCTCAACTCAACACGCTCCGTTTGGCATTGCTTCTGATCCAGTGAAGCAATCCTAGCAGCAACTGTGATTAAATTCAAGTCAATTACCACCAGGCAAAGTATAAGCAGGTTGCAAAACAGCCATTCAATCACCAGCTTTCACTTCAGTTCCTTTAAGGGCTCGGGCGAAGGTCGCCTTGCACTTGATTCCTGCAGTGAGAACTGAATCACTGGCATCGCTGCTGGGGAGGGAGTCGGTCATAACAGCGATCGGCAGACGGCATCTCACCATGTATGTACTTCTTGGGGGTGGTTGAGTGCGAGTCTGGTAGCACACTTACTTCTGGGGCAGCAGACAATCGGATTTTTCGGCCGGTAGAAGCAGATGGTGGGCTTCTTCTTCGGGTACTGCTGTCTGACAACGCGACAGTAGCGCCACGGGCGGCAGTCACCGACAACGTGGTCGGCTGTGAAGCACTTGAGCGGGTCGTTCTGCGGCGAAGTTAAGATCCGTGCCTGACCTGCAACAAAGATTACACCTCAGCGTCGGTGCATGACTTCCCATCTCGGTACGGATACATGCCTTCACCTCAATGACTTGGTCAAAATGTATCGACAGTAATTGAAACTGGGATAAGAGGTTCCGTGTAAAGGTTCCGTGTAGTAGAGGTTCTGTCACCTGTCAAATACACGACAGGATCATCCAGCCTCGTCAGTAAGCGGTCATAGTCTCGTCACCTGTCAAAGACACGACAGGACCACTACAGGCACATCTGGGGCGTTCCAGGACAGAGCAATCGGGGGTAACAAACACTCCATCTCTCATATTTTGTTTGTAAATACTTAGGTGGGGTTATCGAATGCTGCGATTCGAACTGTGCAACTTTCAGCCCGATCAGATCAACGGTCCCGAATACTTAATACACTGTCATGGGACGCAGATCGACTAGAGAAAACTTGTGCAAATCCTTGGTCCCTTGCACAGTCAACGACAAGTAGATAAGCGTTCCTAGAGTGCCTCAGTGACCTCCAAGACCTCCAACACTTCCTCTTTGCCAATAAAGACAAAATAGATAACTGAAATAGACTTGTTGGAAAAAAAAATCCAGCATCGCCTGTGCAGTTAAGATTTGGTTGCGGTATGGACAGGTCAGACTTCCTTTAGTAGCATAGGCTTCTTGACCGTCCTCCAATATCATCACAGGCATTCGTCCCCTGCGATGTCCCAATGAAGTGCCAAATCACAATTCGAGTCAAAGTCCTGGAGGTAAAAACAAATGTTCGCGAAGTTAATTCGGTTTTATATTGCGCCGCGCATCCGTCCGAAAAGTAATTAATGGGGTCTGAAAGCTACGATTTGGCCACCAGGGCGGCGCTGTACGCAATGGTCACCCGACGAGGAGGCGTCGGCCATCTTTGCTGTGCATTTTGCGTGGGGTTGCCGGGAGTCGGTGTTGGCATGTGGCTTTTATTAGGGTTGCAAGTCATTCAGGCCAAGGATTTCGGAAATATTGTGTTGAAGAAAGGTTGTTCATGGGTTACAGTGTGCCAGGAACTCGCCAATTATCGGACTCTGACCACTAGCTTGGGTAGAACATACGCGTCTGAGCTGGCAAGTGCTTTGCTATTGACTGCACGTTACGGTGGTAGCTACTAGGCGCAATTATGGACTTGAATAGTGATAGGGATTTTTATGGGAGTTTCACAACACCTCAACTTTCAAGCTTATTAAGGGAAAGGCATGCATCCACAAAGGGCAGGAAGGAAGAGCTGGTCCAGAGGTAAGAGATCTCTACCCACCTACTGTTAACAATGCATGTGCTGGCTTTTGGTGAGATTTGTTGGGTGAGTGTGGGGTGTGGGTGTTGTGTATGCATGGGTGCATGTGATATGTGCATCTGTGTGTGTGTTTGTGTGGGTGATTTTCCTTATTCTCTTTTTACTAACAACTCTAATCTGAATCAACAGGACTGAGATAAGGAAAGGGTAATGTTTTGTTATAATCAGGACCAACTTTTTGGCGTAATTTTTACCCGACAATAGGTACTTAAGGTAAGGTAAGGTAGCAGCATGTGGGACCCACAAGAGATGTGGGCCCCTGGGAGTCAGTGCCCCAAGCAGTGCAGGCTCCCTGAGAGGTGGGTGTGGGCCCCTAATGGGGCCCATATGAGCAACTACCTTGGTAAGGTACCTAGCTCTAGGTGACCAGATACCCACTGCCCAACCTAACCTGCAATGCAATTTTGGTGAAATTAATTTGACTGAACATAACTTATGGGTGGAACTCAAATTATTAGTTTCAAATTAAGTAGGCTAACAATCCAATCTTAGCATGTTAGGTATTAGCCATGACAAATTCCTGGCTATGGATTGGGGGGGGGGGGGGTGCAGATTGGAGTCAATTTTCACCCTTGGTGTGGATTGGTGCATATTTTCACTGTGGGCTGATGTGCCCCAGTGAACCTTGTGCCATACTTTAAAGTCTGGACAATAGATAGGTACTTACCTTGGTACCTAATGTGCCTAGGTACCTTACCAGTGCTTTCCTAAATGGTTCCCACTACGTCTTTTACAGAAAGGCAGTCAAACAATAGTTGTTTTTCAAATCAATTTTCTGCCTTCTTACCTTGCAGTCTGCTGGAAACCTGATAGATGGATCACGTTTATGGCAGCCGGGAACCGCACATACACCCATACTTCTGGCTTGCTTCTCCTAATTTCTAGCGCACTAATGGTAAATATTCCAGCAAACTAGACGTGTCTGAAGTACATTCAACATAATTAAATACGCGCAAACAACATACGCTGCTTACAAAATGTACAATAGGCTTTTTAAATATAAAGATTCTGCCCTCCCTAACCCACAAAACATAGCGCTTTAGGTTCGCCAAAGAAGGCTGGGTGACCATTGACTCTCAGCGCCATCTACATCTTTATCAACTTTCAGACCCCATTGTGCCCAAGCCTGGGATGCGCAGCTGCAGGGGGCGGAGCCAGATACGTAAACATATGCACCACGCCTGTATTATGTTTCCCAGCCTTGGACATGAAGCAGTAGCTTTACCACGGCTATTAAGCGGGCTTTATGGTAACGTGACCATACCATAGGCAAGAAAGCCAAGCAGCCCATTCAAATATCATTTAGAAGATTGTGTTCGGGGATGTACTTCTTGGGTTAGCCAACATGCAATAATTAATATGTATTTGTTCAGCTTACCAATTTAAACAAACGCCCCAATTTTATCTCCCCTTGGCCAAATCGGGTGAGAGTATCCTGGCTTGAGGAAATTGCTACGCATCTCTACTGGAAGAGCCCTTTAAAACTCTTTCACATGGGATGCAATATTAACTGTGGATAAATCGATGCACATGCTGTGACTATCAAATACACAATGTGAGTACATTGCAACCAAAAATAATACATTTATAGCAAATACCTATCTCCAGAAATTTGCATGCAAGGAGACGGCTTATCAAAGTTTATTATGAAAGGAAAAATGCGAAATTTTAACTGCCATCATGTCAAGGTCAGGTCAGGTGACCTAAGATCATGATGTCAAAAAGGGTAAAAGTTAGGAAAATTGACAATCCAAACCAGGTAAGAATTACTGAGGTCAATACGGACTAAAAAATGTACACTTTAGGAGTATTTAATTTATTTTCCTTGGAGACGTAAGTCGCTAAACATAGCCATATGTCGCAATCTCGCGAAAATGCAGGAGACAATAACTCAGTCACTCTTGATCTGATGGAGTTCAAACCGGCACAGCTCGAATCGGACCCTTGGATATCCCCATATACGTATTGATATCAAATTCTGAGGGTATGGTGTTAATTTGCATATTTACTGGTCAATCTGTCGTGGAACCAAAACTCGTAACCAAAACATTCTCCGTCCCCAGAGATTGAGTCTTCTCCGTATTGGAACCAAAACTCGTGACCAAAACATTATCCGTCCCCAGAGATTGCGTCTTGTTCCTATTGGATTGTCACAATGGTGTCACGTGCCAGAACTGCTTCAACATTGTCATGTGTTCTTCCCAGAGGCGCAGCCAAGAGAGGAGGGCGGCTCATCTCCTTAACAAAGAAACAAAAAACTGTACTAGATGAAACAAAACATTTTGTCATTTGTATCAATCCAAACTAGAAATTTTCGTCTCGTTTCGCTCACCGAAAGCGGTCTCGATTGAATGAGATTACTTTTCGGAAGAAGAGGGAGAGGTAGACAAACATATAGGCAAACCGACAAATTGACACATAAAGGAGTCAGAAAGAAAGAGAGTAAACAGACAGCCATACAGGCCGAAACTCAGACAGAACAGACAAACAGACAAACAGAATAAACATACAGACAGACAGACGGAAAGAGACGGAGAGAGAGAGAGAGAGAGTGAGTGAGAAGCAGGAATAAACAACGAGGGAGAAAGAGAAGGGAGGGAGAGTGAGCGAGGAAATGAGAGACAGGGGGCAGAGAGCGGCAGACAGACAGACGGAGGGACAGGGGGAAAAGGAGATACTTGTCACGCAAAACTGGCGACGAAGGCCACCGCATGAATAATGTGTGCAATGCGCACGCAATGCCATCAATTATTGCAATCGTCAACGAGTCGGCGAAGGTGAGCGGGCTGGGACTGACGACAGGCATTCGTTGGGCGCCACCTGCCAGGGGTGACTTGATATACATCTGAGGCGGACCATTGCATGCCTTCACGGTTCGCAATGATTCAGAGCCCCACCCCGCCCACACAATGTCCTCCTGGTCCAATGCGTTGTCTGTGGAGTTGTCGCCACGGGAGCCGAATAACGTTCATTGTGCCCATTCATTGCACCCCCTCCCCAACCGATTCCATGAAATGTCAGCCGCGTGGGTGTGAAATGACTTCGTTATAAACCCAGTCCCCATAATTCCAATTCTACATCATCACCCACGACATCTGAATGCCGTTTAATCGGACGTCATTCTGGGACAGATTTGTTTGATGACAATTATGCGTATGACAGGAGCGTAATTGCAGGTAAATAAATTACGTAATCTAAGGAATTTTCGATAAGTGCGTGTAGCACTAAAATTACGTCACCCCAAATGTACTTAAGCGAATGTACGGAGGTAAGTGTTCGTGAGGAAATGTACGTTAGCAAATGTGCATAGGATAATGTTGGTATTGTTGCACGAGTCTCGCCCAGGTGGCTATAACTCTACTGGAGTCCGCCCGGGATACAATTGGCATGGTCACTTGATTTCATCGATGTCCTTGCATTGCTCCCCTCTCTTCTTCTCGGGGACCTCGGCTCTATGCAACACCCTACGAGTGTTACATTGAGACAATTGACTTGGAAAGTGGTTTGGTCACCACATTTCGGGACGCTCATATCGTTCGAAGCTATAACGCCATAGGCCATGGAAGGCATGCATCTGACTGTTCGGCATGCCATATAGATGAGAAAGTCTGCCTTCAAACGAGCATAATTGTCGTGAGTACTACCGAGTACCTACATTTGCGACGATGTATATGTTTAATACGTGCATATGGGCTTTGTAATAGGTATATTTTGGTACGTAGATATGTCATACGTGCATTTGTTTTTCGTACATTTGTCCGTTTGCTTCTGATATACCATGCTTCAACGTTGATGTATGAATATCCATGGAGCAGAACAAAAAATGCACTTGTATTGTAAGGGGCAGAAGAACATGAAAAAAATCCTTTAAGCGTGCCGTGAGAAAATGACGGAAAAAAACTGTGTGTGGCAACCGCGACTTGGAAGGACTTTTTCTTTTCGCTGGACGGCGAACCATACTTTTGGTCAAAACTTAAGCTCGGAAAGAAAGTAAATTGCGATAATCGCATACAAACACAAGATGTTTTCTGGTTGGGACGTCCCTTGGAATCTGATTGATGCAATAGGTTTTTGTTTTCCTCCTCAGTTCTCCGGCAGACCCCCCCCCCCCCCCCCGGACCGCCCCCTGTCTGTGGTCACCTCGCCTACTGTCACGTTACCTGAGGTCAGAGTAGCCAGACTGGCCTGCAACCCCGACCCCCTTCCCCCGAACGCGTCCCATCTGCAGTCACCTCACCAACGGTTCCATTATCTGAGGTCAGAGTAGCCAGACTGGCCGTCGGACCGTCTCCCCGGAACGCGTCCTGTCTGCGGTCACCTCGCCTACGGTCACGTTACCTGAGGTCAGAGTAGCCAGACTGGCCGAGCAGACCAGCAGAATCACTGCTCGGACCATTGTCACGTTGGAGAGTGGCGACCGGCCGCTGCTGGCGCCGCTGGCGCGTGCTGGCGTGACTCTGGCCGGCAAGTGCCGGTACACGGCCGCCCAGCTCGGCTCGTGGCCACCACCGAAGGCCACTCGCGTTCTGCCGCGCCTCCGAAATTACGCAACTTCGACGGACTTAAGAAGGCCGTCCAGTTGCGCCTTACCCGCCACCGCCGAGGTTAGACCGCCGACCGGCGAAGGCGGTGGACAAAGCCAGGCTCTATGACGATGACGCATCGAAAACACTGAAATGCGTTCGAATTCCCTGCTTCTCATCCTGAAGTAAATTTATTCTGAATATAATTCAGGCATGATATAATTCAGAATATATCTCATATAATCCATTATATCGGCCGGGTAGCTCAGTTGGTTAGAGCGCCGGCCTGCACTCGTGCCCCCCCCCCCCCCCCATCCTGGCAAGACAGGGTTCGAGTCGCTTCGCGCGCTCGCATTTAGCCCCCGGCTGAGAGGGTCAGTTGGCAGCTGGCCCGATAAGGCCGGGGACGAGCTACCGGGCGGCCGTGTCGGTGCATTGACGGCACGTTAAACTTTCGGTCAAAATTATGCTGTTGAACTGGGATTCATGGATCGGGTGGTAGGGCCGGGGTTCACACAAGCTCTGCTTAGCAATTGGACCCTGTTTCATAAAGCCACCCCAGCAAGAGCTCGGATGATTTTTTTTTGTTTTAATTACATCCTGAATTATATTTGGTGTCCGCCGTATGGCCTTCGACGTAGGACATGCGAAATGCCGAAAAGCTCACTGATAGTGATGGCAAAAGGCAGCATGGATGATGGTCGCATACAGTAGTGGTTGCAAAGCTTCGATATAGACACTAACATGGCTACTCTTCTTCGCACCAACCAAAAGCATGATATCCAGAATTAAGTGCATTTTATTAAGTCCAAAGTATATGCTGCCGAAGCTCAAGACCGAAGAGAGCTCGCATGAGATGTCGTTAGGACATGTGGTTTTTTCTCGGGTGGAGTCAATTCATTTCTTGTCACCAAGAGCGGCAGGAAGTATGTAAAGTAGTAGCATTAGCGCAACAGTAGACGTAGCAGCATCATCCAGGCCTTCTAGATGTGTTCGACCTCACTACCATTGGGCTTGGTAACAGAGCCGGTGAGACCGGGGAGCAACGATCCTGATTTTCACGGAACTTCACCATTAACCCCATAGATATTTCATGAAAAGAATGGACTGAAAAAAGAGGCTTCTCTTCCCAATATGCTGGAAATTGCTTCGCCCTTTTCACCGCCTTCTCCAGAGCACGACGCTACACCGGCCGCCTTTGTGTGCTGCGTATGTACTGATGGTCCTACTTGTTGCTTGCTGAGGGCTCTATTAGCCGGTGGCATGGCTGTCGTGAAACATTCATGGTGAGGGACGTGACGATTACATGCTTCATCACTTTTTTTTTAAAGAAACGTTTGTATGTCAAGATAGTCAAACTAGACACTCGCACGTGTTGTACTGGAACGGTTTCTCGCCGTTATCAGGTCACCGCTCTGCTTGTTTTATCTGAATGAGATGACACTCGCCAGAACAGTGTGGAATGTCATCACACAGACGTGACGGCTTTAACGTGACGTCACAGGCTCTCATCGGCGCCGTACAGAGAAAACCCTGCAGCACGTAACTAACGAGGCCAAGGCCTGCCCCTCACCACTAGGGGCAGATAGGGGACGGGTAAGAGGTGGTTGCCTCCCCTTACCTTTCAGAGCGAGATGGGATCCCTTATAGGAGGTCAATTTCAAAGGAAGGGCGGGAAGCGAAATTTCGAGGGCTAGGCGTCTCATCAGTTTTCATTGGTTTTATACCAAAAAAAAGTTCGGCACACTGCTTCCAGGCGGTGGCACTAGCAGCCAGCTGGAGGGACTCTACGGCGGCCCCCGCATCCAGCTGGAGGGACTCTACGGCGGCCCTAGCAGTCAGCTGGAGGAGCTCTACGGCGGCCCTAGCAGCAGCTGGAGGGACTCTACGGCGGCGCTAGCAGCAGCTGGAGGGGCACTACGCTTGCCATTTGCCAGCCCGCTCTCCAAAATAATAACCCATGCCATGGGACGGTGTGTGAAAATTCCAATTGTCAATTGAAAAAAAAACTTTGCAGAAAAATAAGTTTCTTGCCGTTGCTACTAAGATAATTATGTTTTTATGAGTATTTGGAGAGGGGTGGAGTCAATCGATGCAATTGTTGTATGTTATCCCTTACATCGGAATATTTGGAGGTTTTGTGGGATGTCGGAACCCAAGCCTTGTGAAGTATAAATTTCAGCCTTCTAGAGTATGCTTCGGTGTTTTTTTTTTAGCCGAAGAGGTCTGTATCAGTCTCTTATTGTCATTGTAGCATTCGCTTCATAAAATCACGCGATTTCCTCCTTTAGCTCTCCTCAGTCACACACAAATACATAACACGGCCCACCAGATAACCCACACATAATACTCGTCACAAAACCTGGCAACAGCCAACATCAGCACATGGTGGCAGGCTGGCAAAACTGAAACAACAGCCAGCTTTATATCGAATCACCACATGCATATACGTATGAGAAAGCTATTCGTCTGTAAGCATCCTCATTTTCACTGACAGATAAAACTTGAACACTTATATATACCCAGGGCCCCTCCGGGTCTTTGGAAGCCGACATGAGGGCCCACGGACCATCGTATGGATTTAGAGCCGCTCCGTCGGCCCGGGTCCCTTCGTATTGGCTCCGAGTTCTCTCCGATGGACCGGTTCATCTCTGGTGGTCAGGGGATTTCTCCCTCCGCTCAGGTCCCTCTCCATTGGCTTATGGACGCTCTTTACTGGCCGGACCTTCCCGTCAGTCCCAGGCCCTTCCAAAGACTCGGGGCCACCTCGATCAGTCCAGGGGCCTTCATATCAGCTTGAAGCTTCTCCATCAGCTCAGGGGTCCTTCATATCGGCTTGGGTCACTCTGTTGGCCCAGGGATCCTTAATGTCGGTTCCGGGCCCCCTGCGATGGGGCGGAGTCTTCTCCGGTGGCTTGGGCACTCTGCCGGTTAAGGGGCCTTCTTTGTCGGTTCAGAGCCCCTCTTCACCTCAGAGCCCATCCCCGATGGCTCCAGGACTATTTTTATTGGGTAGACCCTCTCAGTCAGCCCGGGGGCCTGTCATCGAACCGAGGCCACTCCGTCGACCTCTAGAGACCCTTCACGTTGACCCTGCCAGGGACCCTCAGCATCTGCCCACGTGCACTTTCAATCTATTCGGGGGCCCTCTTCATCGTCCCAAGATCCTCTACACCAGCCTGGGGCCCCTTACATCGGCCCATGACCCCTCATGTTGGCCCATGACCCCTCATGTTGGCCCAGGGGTCCTTCACGTCGGCCCAGGGGCACTTCACGTCGACCTAGGCTCCCATGGCCATCCAGCCTATCAAACTGAGGTGACCTCCAGCACACAGGACTATCATCTCAAGTGGGCAGAAGCCCATTTAGATCTCATTGGACCCTTCAGTTCCCACTGGCCCCTCCAGCTCCTGGGACATTTTTATTCGCATTAAAAAATTGAATTCTGTTTTTTGGCGATTGCGGGATATGTTTTCGAATTCGAGCGTTTTCTCCCTTCCGAATGTGTTCCTTCCGATGCCATAGGTGGGGGAAAGGGCACGTGTCCTTGCTCTACCCCTTGTGTGCACCCATGGCCCCGATTAATATCTCACGAACACCCGTTGTATGTCACCAGGAAAAGCACAGAAACTGTGCTGGACTGTAGATCAAGAACGATATGAAATATATCAAAACCTATACCTTTTCGAGATACAGGGTCTGGGTCTTGTCCCGCTACGTCCATGCGCGTTTGTTGACAGATACCGACGCGCAGTAGCACTCCGCGACGCCAGGTCAGCCACCAGGTCAGACGGTCAGACGCCAGGTCAGACGGTCAGGTCAGACGGTCAGGTCAGACGGTCAGGTCAGACGCTAGGTCAGACGCCAGGCCAGACGCCAAGTCAGACGGCCAGGCCAGACGTCAGGTCAGACGCCAGGCCAGACGCCTGGTCATACGCAAGGTCAGCCGGACAGGTCAGACGCCAGGCCAGATGCCAGGTTAGACGGCCAGGTCGGACGCCAGGCCAGACGCCAGGTCAGACGCCGCCCGTGCACGGTTGGGTGGTGCGCCGGCTGGTGGGCGGATCTGGGCGGCCACCAGCGCGCGGCGGCCACGGTGACGACCTTGACCGTCAGCCCCCACCCCCTTGCTTCAGAGGTGGAGTGCGTCAGCGGTGCCGGCCGCCGCGGTAGATGGCACTCGTCAGACCGGACCCGGCCGCCGATCTGGGTCACCGCACACGCCGGCGCTGACTCACACCTCACGGCCGGTCCGGCATCCTGGCGTACCTCGAAATCAGTCGGGGGTCAAGGGAGCGGGGACGGCCACCCAGCCCTCTGGCACCTGCGTACTTGGGACGTGGCTTTGTGCAGCTGTGACGATGGCGGCTGCGTCTGCCAGCCATGGGTGCAGACCCGTGGGATGAGCGATGTCGTGTCGGGTCCACTCTCCTGCTCGAAGCAAATGTACTGACAGGTCCATAGGCAAAGGCTTCGTATAATTATTGGTGTTGCCAATATGTGATTCGACTACATTACTTTAGTCATGTAACGGCGTACGCCGAATGCTAAATCGTGAAAATTATTAGTGTTGCGTTGGTGCAACCAAATGCATAGGCATTTCCATGAATGAAGACGACTGGTTGTAGTTTAGTTTTTAAAAGTAAAATTTGTCTTCTTCATTAAAAGGAGTTTGGTACCCTCTCCAGATTCCATCAATGAATAGGCACTGGTATTGGATGACTATTAGGAGGGAAAATAAAGCTTGGTGTTGCATGGCAACCGGAATATTTGTACCGCTGTTGTACCGATAATACCAAAAGTGCTTCCAACCCTGGACCGGCCTATCCTACACATAAATTAGCCTGAACCCAGCGTGTATTGTGGACGCCTAAAGTCTGACATGTGTCCAACAGCATCTTCACTGTTAATTCTCGTCCGTAATGATCCAACTTTCACACCTAATGTCCCAATGTCCCACACCCAAGCTGGCTCTTGTCCAACAATCACTCTATTCTTTGAAGTGAAGTACCTTTGAAATTTTTGGAGTTCGTTGAGCTTTTCATAACAGGAGGAAGCTTTCCTGGAAGGCCTGAAAGTAAACTAAGCCCTTTAAGGACGACAAATGTCCTCTTAAAGCCAATACTAGCTAGGGGCGGTTCCTCATCCCGAGCGGCTTGAGTAAACCCACTCACACCACCTCCTCCTCCGTTCCTCCGTTCAACGGAATTTTCCAGCCGAAGGACAGAAGGCAGGACAGAAGGGCTGAAGACGCCGGAGCATACTGAAGGAGCGCATTTTCCTCTCAGGAAGGCGTCTTTTCCTTTCAAAGGGGCGTATATTCCTCCAGAGGGGCGTCTCTGGTTTGAAGAAGAAAAAAATCCGTTCAGTGCGGGGAGGGGGGTGCACTCGATCCCCCGGAGTGGTGCTTTTCCCGGGGAAAAGGTCCCAGCTATCTTTCGATGGGGGGAGGGGTACATGCCCCCAGTGGTTCCCCTTGATCTGCTCCTGGTGTATGAATATTAGTTTGCTGCTTAGAATGCGTGGTGGAATGAAAATCAAAAACCTTTGTCCAAATTAATATGATTGCAACACAATCATATACTTTGGAGCACAATCAATTGGAATATCGAGTGTTTCGTAGGCCAATATAAAAGAGCAAATGTGTAGCTTCCAACTCTTGCTGGGTGTCATGGTGCCTACGTTCACCAGTGCTCCTACAATTAGGCTGTTTCCCTTTTTCATCATTAGCCTTGCTTATTCAAAATCACATTTACGGACAGACCGTGACGTGCTGAGTTAAAGCTATCCCCGCCCCTGCAGCCACCACAACTTTACGCTGATAGTTGTCCAAGGAAGAACAACCCATGAATAACCCACCATAAAAGCGTCCTAGTTCAATACAATTTGTCACATATAGATATAGTGGTTATTAACGCCATCTATCTACCTCAAGCGACATTGAGGAGCACCACTGATGGGAACAATTGCAAAGGGTGTGAACTCGAGTGTTCCCGAGGGGACGCCTTCAGCTGAAAAATTAATTGTGTGTACTCGAACGTCCTTGGAGCAGGAATGTGGACAAACGGCAGGCGCAGGGCGGTCGCCCTCACTTCCCTCCTGTAGACGTCTACGAGACCACGGGTGTTGATTTCTGAAATTGTTGGGGGGGGGAAATACATGAAGGCAGTGAGGAGGCCCAAATGGATGGGGGTAAACTCCATAGGGTCCCATGTTAAAAGCTAAAATTATCGGGGGACGCCAACATTGAGGGGTACTTGCCTCCTCAAAAGTATATAAAGCAATACCCCTGCACGGGCCCCTGGAGCGGCCTGAAGCGTCGCTCTGAATGCCCTTAAGCAACCGTCTACAGGATCGTCATGGAAAAAATAGAAAGGCGAGCACTACTTTGCATGGCCGTCGAGGCTGTTGTCAGCCCCCTAATAACGTATACATACCGTTACAAAAGTGCACGGTTCCTTATGAACGTCTACAGGCCCTTACGAACGTCTACGAGCAATTGCGAAAGCTTCGACCCTGGCGAGCGTGTACAGACCGTTGTGAACGTCTACGGGTCTTAACAAACAGACGTCCGTACCAGGGGTGGATACATTGTGGGTACGTGTCCCTCTCCCCAATGGAAATGTGGCGCCCCTCTGGCCGGGAGAGGCGTCCTTTCAGAAATGTTCGCGTGCACTCCTCTCCCATCCGCAAAAAGGATTTTTCAGCCGAAGACCCCTTTCAAACAAAAAGGCTCCCCTTCAGTATGCCGAAGTCCCCCCCCCCACCCCGCTCGACGAAAGCTTCCGCAAAAGGCGTTCCTCCGAGAAAACATACCCCTCCCCATGATGATTTCTGGATCCGCCTCTGGTTCGTACAGACCGAGGTCTCCGAAGTCATAACTTGGTGATGATCTATCGTGGGGAGTTATGGAGTATAGAACCACTTACCCCTTACCACATACTGAATCGACATCCTATCGAATGCAGTTCCGACACCCTGTAACAAGCACGGCTATCAAAATACTACCCTGATCTAGATGCATGTTCATTAGGCAGTTTGTACTTATTCCTTGTTTTTAAGTGCCAGGCTTGCTTACAATTTGAGGAATCAGGGGGATCTGACGTTGCGTTTCGCCACTCTCCAATTACTTTAAAAACACAAACTTCATCTTTGCAAGGAAAATGCGGGCCCCTCACGAAATAAAGCGACAAAACATCGGAACTTTAAATTTGATGGCTCTGCCCCCCCCCCGAGTCCATTCGCACAATCCCCCTACGCTTGATAATTCCTGGTTGAGTCCCTGCCTGGAGGAGCGACTTTTCCCAGCCAGAGGCGCCGCCTATCCTGATGAAGGGGGCAGGTGTCCCTATATGCTCTCTTGGATTGGCCCCTGTGTGCAGGATGTGGTCAAATCTTTGTGCAAATGTGTAATCTGTGCTGTTCGTCAGGAACTTTGATGACATAAATACATTGATCACATCCTGTTTCATCTATAAGCAACAAGTGCATCTGCAATACCATTTACCATATTTGTGCAAGTGCTTTCTAAAGTTTTCTGGAGTTTAGTTTTACTTTAGTTTAGTCTAGAGCATCTGCAAAAGCTTATCACTGGCTGGCCTACAACAGCCACAGTTACAAGCTAGAGTGCTGCGAAAAGCACAGGAGCTAAACCACCCCAATCCATCATCCACATTTCCTGCTCGACGTCGGAATGCGGTGTGCAACGTTGCCGGAAGTCCTCCAGAATTGTATCCCGCTGCTTCAAGGTTCAATGTTGCATGTAAACAAACCATGATGTAGACTAGCTCTGACGTCTTCAAGACCCCTGGAATAGGTGCAAATTTGTACATCTATATTTTTTACAATTGCCTTATTTATTATGCACAACAGTAAGTACAATTGGCTTTTATTCAAGGAAAGGTCTTTTATTAGGGACATCTGCCCCATTTATCATGTCCCTGCCCCCTGTCCCCTTCACATTTCCCATGTTCCCTGCCCCCTTTGCCTTGTCCCCTTTGCCTTGTCCCCTTCCTCCCTGTCCTCTGCCTCCATGTGATTTACCACCAGTCCCCTTCACATTTCCCCAATGTCCCCTGCCCTTTGCCCTTGTCCCCTTCTTCCTAACCTAATCTAACCTAACTTAACCTAACCTAAACAATTCCTAGCCTAACCTAAACAACAACCTACACCTCTTACAGAATCGTTGATGACGTCAGAGTTAGTCTCGTAACAACCTGTTTTGCTTACATGTAACAAGTGCGCCAGTTTCGGTGACATTGATCCTTGAAACATTGATCCAGTGGAATACACTTCTGGAGGTTTGCCGCACTGCCATTATGTCAAGGGAATTTTTATGAGTTTTGTGTTACTGCATCGTAAAACGTGTTAGGATAGCCCGTGATATTTCGTCATGCAGGTAGGTGTATCAGAAGAGACTTGTGTTCTGCTTGTATTTTGCTGCCTTTCTTAACTAGGGTTGGTACCGGTATAGTTGGAGATCAAGGTAAATTTTGATTCTTTGGAATTTCTATTTTGAATACACGGTATTTTTACATAAAAATGACGATACGACCACTCATTTTCTCCGCAAATGATTACTTTTCAGTTCGCAAAGAAATAAATGATCAAAATCTTCACTCTACTAATATAGCACATCGCATATAATTATCCATACCTGGTGTGTCATAGACGTGATAAAGAAGAAGCTCAACACTTCATGCACTCGATTTAATACTCTTTGACATAAAAAAACCTGATGTTTCTGCCTTAATTTGACATTTATTTCCGAGAATTGATACTCCCAAACCGATGCATCCACAATGCTACCAAGGCCGGAAATTCCTTGCGATGCTGTAATCGTTAAGGGCAGTGCTGTCCAACACTTCCTTGAAGGTTTAGTATGTATATTTACTTATAGGGGAAGTGTGTAGTAAGAATATTTACTAAACTTCTGGAAGTTTAGTAGGTATTGTTACTAATGTTGCCTATGCAATATCACATATATTTGATGACGTCATGGCCGACAAATTTGCTTTGGAGGATTCTGGTTTTCCAGTTAGGTTAGGTTAGGTTAGATTATATTATGCTATGATACATTTTATATATTATGCTACATAATCTTAGTCTAGGTTAGGTTAGGCTAGGTTACTTGTGCCTATGACATCATCAATTGTATCGACTGCCATTGACTTAAAAGTAATCATTTGCTGTGAAAATAAGTGATCACATCATCTTCATCATGTCAGAAAGCATACTATTACATTAAAAAATTCAAAAAAATCCTAATTTACCTTGATCTCCAAATTTACCTTGGTACCTACCTACCTAAGTACATTGACATACCTAGGTACCTACCTACCTACCTGCCTACCTAGCTTCTTCCTTGGTATATTGGTGTGGGTTGTGGAAGTTAGCAGGCTATTCAGCAGCAGATTTAGCAGTCTAGTGCACATTCAATGCATATTTGGCAGCAGATTTAGCAGTCTAGTGCACATTCAATGCATATTTGGCAGCAGATTCAGGAGGTTCAGCAGCAGATTTTGCAGCCAGTACACATTTGATGTGTATTCAAAGCATATTTGCAGCACATTTAGGAGGCTCAGCAGCTAAATGTGTGCTGGGCTGCTGAATCTGCTGCCAAATTGTCTGCTAACTTCTACTGCAGTGTGATCACCTTGGCTGCATCTGATCTAATGAATCAGCTGATGAATCATCTGCTAATGTGCTACCAAATATGTGCTGACTATGCAGAATGCACCAAATGTGTGCTAGGCTATTGAATCTGTGGTGGAATCACCTGCTAACTTCTGCTACATCCTATGTTGAAGTATCAGTAAAGTTACATTTTATGGTGTTGATCAGGTTTTGAGACAAATATGTTTGAGTATCATATTTCATGTGATCAAGATGATGTGACCACTCACTTCTGGAGAAAATGCATGCTTTTCCAATGTCATACAGTTGTAAAGTATTAAGGCTTAATAGCCACAAGGACCCATCTGGGTTAAGTTTAAAAGGTGAAGATTGGGTAAATTTGCAGTTTAAAGTAATTTCTATTTTGTGGTATTTCTTTTTCTAACGTAATGTTTATTAATGTGCTGAACATGATGAGGCCGCTTATTTCCTCTGCAAATGCATACTTTTCAGTTGGGAGGCAAAATAACCCCAAAAATGGGCTTGAAGTTGGGAAATATAACGATGCTAAAATAAAGAAAGATGTAACGTACCTAACCTACCCTAGCCTGGCCTTCCATGCAAGAAAGCAACTTTTTAATAGAAAATTTCCTTCTTTTTTCTCACAAAATTTCCAAATTAAAAACCTAAGATAGCCTAAGCTGTTTTCGAAAAAAAAGCATTTCTTTTAATTTCCAATAGAAAATGGGAAATTTGTATAACTTATAACAACCCCTAACCTAACCTACCTTAACCAAACCTAACCACTTTGTATGCTTCATTGAGGTAAAATGTGTGTAAAGCTTGTCTCATGGTTACCTTAAACTGCAATAATGCTGAAGATGGTATGACACTAGTATTTAAGATACATGAAAAGATGCAAATGCTAAGATAAAAAGAAATAATGAGACACCCTAATTAATGTCATATCCCAAGTTATAAAGAAACTGTCTACCCTAGCATATCTAGTCCCAGTCACCCTGTCTCCATCAATCTCATGAAACACCACATGTGTGATCATAGCACATGTGTGAGGCATGAGTGAGTATCTACTAGTAAGCAAATAACTAGTTTATTTCCTTCTTTACTTTAGTTGCATTTGGCAGTGTGGTATTTTTTTCAGCTACATACAACATGCTCATGAACATACCATTTTCCTTATAAATGAATGGAAGAAATTAAATTGTAGCATGTTTGTATATCAAATGTGTTGGAACCCCCAATCAGATAACTATGCATCGAAGTATGTTTTCACTAGCCCAGATATGGCATTTTGAGAGGAAAAATATTATAGAGGTATATTTATAACAATGCTTAAGATAATGATACCATTCATTCCCATGTGAAATACATTCTTTTCAGCAACAAACTATTCAGTCAAAATATAACCTGGCCCAGCACGTTTTTTTTTAAGAACAAAAAGTAAATCAAAGCCATCAACGTTTTAAGTTCTCAAAAACTATAGTTGCATTTTCCATGGCAATAAATGGTAATATCATCTTTATCATGTTCAGGCATATGTTCCTACAATCTTTTTTTTCATGAAGTTCTGTTTAATGCTTAAAGTAGCACTTACATGCATTATTCTTGTTAGAATCTCACAGTACTAAAGGCCTGAAAATGGAAATTAAATATGTTGTAGGCAAAAGTGTTTTGAGGTGCTCTTGGGATATACCTATACCAGATGCAGATAAAGAGCAAAATGTGTGACTTACAATGCATATCCTGTCTGTTACATGCTCTTTTTCACTCAACTCTTGTGAAGTTTACCATGCTACCCTCATATGAACTAACCATTAGAAGAGAAACTTGAAAATTATTGGTAGGGTCCAATGCACAGAGGCAGTGAGTGTTATCAATTTGGCTGGTGTGGTCCACCCTATATGGTCGCATGTTGAGAGCACAAGGAGTTGGTAAGGCCAAGGCAAAAATGGTTGGGCCCAGGCCCCCGCCAAAAGTATAGGAAAAGCCACCCCTGGAACTGATGCTTAGCCAACCCTAATCAGCCCAGCCCAACCCAACCCAGTGGAACTGATCCCAAGCCATCCCATTGTTCACCCAATGCAGCCCATCCCAATCCCAGCTAAACCAGACCAACCTAAACCAAGCAAAATCAAACCAAGCCAACCCAAACCAACCCAATAGAATCCAATCCAGCACAGCCCACACCATCCATGTTATGAAGAAGGCACATGTTTTAATTGGCACAATGCAGCCTGGTCTGCAATATAGTCCACTTTAAGAGAACATGATTATATTCCTTTTGCAATCGTAACTGCAAGTTCTGCAATCCAAGTCGTGATTGTCCCTGGAGTGGCACCTGGTGTGGTTGCTTTTTCATTGCCATCCCTGTCCTTATCAGTGAGTGAGTCACTGCACTGATGGCTGATAACCAGGTCTGCTGTAGCCATGTCTATGTGTGTACATGCTGTATGCCTGTCGGTGTCAGTGCCAGTAGCGTGACGCCTGTCGCAGGACGCCATGGACGCTGCCGTGCCGGCGGACGGACTGCACGCGCACTGCGAACGCTGCGTGAAGCTAGCTCGCTGCGCCCAGGCGGCGGCCGCCTCTGGCCAGCGCTGTCCGCTCATCTGGTGTCCGACCGGCTGCGGGCATCGGCTTCATGCGTGCAAACTAGACGAGCATCGGCTTCTCTGCCCCGAGGAGCGGGTCAGTGATCTGTGGGGTCCCCGACGAGGAGCGGTCAGTGCGCTGTGGGGATCCCCGGCGAGGAGCGGGTCAGTGATCTGTGGGGTCCCCGGCGAGGAGCGGGTCAGTGCGCAGTGGGATCCCCGGCGAGGAGCGGGTCAGTGCGCTGTGGGGGTCCCCGGCGAGGAGCGGGTCAGTGCGCTGTGGGGATCCCCGGCGAGGAGCAGGCCAGTGCGCTGTGGGGTCCCCAGCGAGGAGCAGGTCAGTGCGCTGTGGAATTCCGGCGAGGAGCGGGTCAGTGCGCTGTGGGGGTCCCCGGCGAGGAGCGGGTCAGTGCGCTGTGGGGTCCCCGGCGAGGAGCAGGCCAGTGCGCTGTGGGGTCCCCGGCGAGGAGCGGGTCAGTGCGCTGTGGAATCCCGGCGAGGAGCGGGTCAGTGCGCTGTGATGTCCCAGACGAGGAGCGGGTCAGTGCGCTGTGGAATCCCGGCGAGGAGCGGGTCAGTGCGCTGTGGGGGTCCCCGGCGAGGAGCGGGTCAGTGCGCTGTGGGGATCCCCGGCGAGGAGCAGGCCAGTGCGCTGTGGGGTCCCCGGCGAGGAGCGGGTCAGTGCGCTGTGGAATCCCGGCGAGGAGCGGGTCAGTGCGCTGTGATGTCCCAGACGAGGAGCGGGTCAGTGCGCTGTGGGGATCCCCGGCGAGGAGCAGGCCATTGCGCTGTGGGGATCCCCGGCGAGAGCGGGTCAGTGCGCTGCGGGGGTCCCCGGCGAGGAGCGGGTCAGTGCGCTGTGGAATCCCGGCGAGGAGCGGGTCAGTGCGCTGTGATGTCCCAGACGAGGAGCGGGTCAGTGCGCTGTGGAATCCCGGCGAGGAGCGGGTCAGTGCGCTGTGGGGGTCCCCGGCGAGGAGCGGGTCAGTGCGCTGTGGGGATCCCCGGCGAGGAGCAGGCCAGTGCGCTGTGGGGTCCCCGGCGAGGAGCGGGTCAGTGCGCTGTGGAATCCCGGCGAGGAGCGGGTCAGTGCGCTGTGATGTCCCAGACGAGGAGCGGGTCAGTGCGCTGTGGAATCCCGGCGAGGAGCGGGTCAGTGCGCTGTGATGTCCCAGACGAGGAGCGGGTCAGTGCGCTGTGGAATCCCGGCGAGGAGCGGGTCAGTGCGCTGTGGGGGTCCCCGGCGAGGAGCGGGTCAGTGCGCTGTGGGGATCCCCGGCGAGGAGCGGGTCAGTGCGCTGTGGGGATCCCCGGCGAGGAGCGGGTCAGTGCGCTGCGGGGGTCCCCGGCGAGGAGCGGGTCAGTGCGCTGTGGGGATCCCCGGCGAGGAGCAGGCCAGTGCGCTGTGGGGATCCCCGGCGAGGAGCGGGTCAGTGCGCTGTGGGGGTCCCCGGCGAGGAGCGGGTCAGTGCGCTGTGATGTCCCAGACGAGGAGCGGGTCAGTGCGCTGTGGGGATCCCCGGCGAGGAGCGGGTCAGTGCGCTGCGGGGGTCCCCGGCGAGGAGCGGGTCAGTGCGCTGTGGGGGTCCCCGGCGAGGAGCGGGTCAGTGCGCTGTGGGGATCCCCGGCGAGGAGCGGGTCAGTGCGCTGTGATGTCCCAGACGAGGAGCGGGTCAGTGCGCTGTGATGTCTCAGACGAGGAGCGGGTCAGTGCGCTGTGATGTCCCAGACGAGGAGCGGGTCAGTGCGCTGTGGAATCCCGGCGAGGAGCGGGTCAGTGCGCTGTGGGGGTCCCCGGCGAGGAGCGGGTCAGTGCGCTGTGGGGATCCCCGGCGAGGAGCGGGTCAGTGCGCTGCGGGGGTCCCCGGCGAGGAGCGGGTCAGTGCGCTGTGGGGATCCCCGGCGAGGAGCAGGCCAGTGCGCTGTGGGGATCCCCGGCGAGGAGCGGGTCAGTGCGCTGTGGGGGTCCCCGGCGAGGAGCGGGTCAGTGCGCTGTGATGTCCCAGACGAGGAGCGGGTCAGTGCGCTGTGGGGATCCCCGGCGAGGAGCGGGTCAGTGCGCTGCGGGGGTCCCCGGCGAGGAGCGGGTCAGTGCGCTGTGGGGGTCCCCGGCGAGGAGCGGGTCAGTGCGCTGTGGGGATCCCCGGCGAGGAGCGGGTCAGTGCGCTGTGATGTCCCAGACGAGGAGCGGGTCAGTGCGCTGTGATGTCTCAGACGAGGAGCGGGTCAGTGCGCTGTGATGTCCCAGACGAGGAGCGGGTCAGTGCGCTGTGGGGTCTCCGGCGAGGAGCGGGTCAGTGATCTGTGGGGTCCCCGGCGAGGAGCGGGTCAGTGCGCTGTGATGTCCCAGACGAGGAGCGGGTCAGTGCGCTGTGGGGGTCCCCGGCGAGGAACGGGTCAGTGCGCTGTGATGTCCCAGACGAGGAGCGGGTCAGTGCGCTGTGGGGGTCCCCGGCGAGGAGCGGGTCAGTGCGCTGTGATGTCCCCGGCGAGGAGCGGGTCAGTGCGCTGTGATGTCCCAGACGAGGAGCGGGTCAGTGCGCTGTGGGGGTCCCCGGCGAGGAGCGGGTCAGTGCGCTGTGATGTCCCCGGCGAGGAGCGGGTCAGTGCGCTGTGGGATCCCGGCGAGGAGCGGGTCAGTGCGCTGTGATGTCCCAGACGAGGAGCGGGTCAGTGCGCTGTGGGGGTCCCCGGCGAGGAACGGGTCAGTGCGCTGTGATGTCCCAGACGAGGAGCGGGTCAGTGCGCTGTGGGGGTCCCCGGCGAGGAACGAGTCAGTGCGCTGTGATGTCCCAGACGAGGAGCGGGTCAGTGCGCTGTGGGGGTCCCCGGCGAGGAGCGGGTCAGTGCGCTGTGATGTCCCCGGCGAGGAGCGGGTCAGTGCGCTGTGATGTCCCAGACGAGGAGCGGGTCAGTGCGCTGTGGGGATCCCCGGCGAGGAGCGGGTCAGTGCGCTGTGATGTCCCCGGCGAGGAGCGGGTCAGTGCGCTGTGGGATCCCGGCGAGGAGCGGGTCAGTGCGCTGTGATGTCCCAGACGAGGAGCGGGTCAGTGCGCTGTGGGGTCCCCGGCGAGGAGCGGGTCAGTGCGCTGTGATGTCCCAGACGAGGAGCGGGTCAGTGCGCTGTGGGGTCTCCGGCGGGTCGGCAGCAGTGTTTGAACAATGTGCAGATATAGGCCGAAGTAGGTGTTGTGCGCTTAAGGTAGCTGTACTCGGTGTATTATGCTTCCTAGGAAACACTGTTTCCAGCTAGTTGTGTCTAAATCTGTGGCAAAAACTGGTTTTCAACGGCTAACGGTACTTATGAACGAGGGAGCAGCCCAACTAATCAGTGCACATGCAAAAATGTTCGTTTGAACGGCGCGACCCGATTAAATCCAACCCAATATTTCCTAAGCCAGTGTGTTTGTGACATGGTTTCAAGCGGGGTTGGGGTTTTTACCGGGAAAAATGTAGTTTTTGTCATGACAACCACTTTCTACCGGGAAAAAACCGGTAAAAACTGGTTAAAAAAAAAAACAGGCCAAAAAATCGCACCATGCTTACACCTTCTGGAACATTTTCAGCTCCATTTTTTACTCTTTCTATGTACAAGGCATGTTGCATGATATGTGATACCCACTAGAATATGCATATACTGTCTGATATACCTGAAAAAAAATGAACCAAAGCATCTGCATGACCCTCACCGGTAAAAAGCGATAAAACAGTTTTTAACATGTCGGTTTTGACCAGTAGTAAACTCAGTTAATTATTTTGGTGGTGAAACTGCCAACCCAGGTTTCACGACCTGCTTTTCTACCCATAGTTAGTCTTGCTGTTTACTTCATATTTTTGCGAGCTTTTATCGCAATATTTCCTGAGGAGGTGTCTTTTATGTGCCCTGCTGCAGTGCAAATCCAATCAAAATGTGTGCTGGTGGTCAGTGCTCACTGGCTATGCTTGTGCACAGAAACGACAGGCTGCACTGGTACCGTTGACCTGACCTGTCTGACCCGGCCTTGGGTTCCGTGTATCAACTCTGAGTACGGTGACCGGTGCCGTTAACCTGATCCGCCTGACCCGGCCTCGGGTCCCATGCATCAACTCTGAGTACGGTGACCGGTGCTGTTGACCTGACCCGCCTGACCCGGCCTCAGGTCCCATGCATCAACTCTGAGTACGGTTACTGGTGCCGTTGACCTGACCCGCCTGACCCGGCCTCAGGTCCCATGCATCACCTTGGAATACGATGACCGGTGCTGTTGACCTGACCAGCCTGACCCGGCCTCAGGTCCCGTGCATCAACTCTGAGTACGGCTGCCCGGCGCGGCTGAGGCGTAGTCAGCGGGCAGTACACCTGGCCAGCTGTGCGGCCAGTGTGGTGCTCTGCATGTCCGAGTGGAGCCGGTGGCCCCAACTGACGCCAGCTGGCCACCACGAGCGCCAGCCCGCACCTGCCGAGCCGCTAGGTCAGCCGGGCTGACACTGAAGCGCGAATGGGCTGTGTTGTATGGTATTGCATTACAGAAGCAGGCACAGTCCACTTTTACAGGTGGCTCTTACAAGTGTGCAACTTGTGAATCACAGTTTCGAGAGAAAAAAACTTTTAACAATCCCAACGTTACCTGATGCACGGCACAGCTTAACAAGAAAGATGTCCATGGAACTGCGCCTCAGTCAGCAGCAGAGACGATCGACATCCTCACACGCCTTTTAACATTGGTGCGCATACGATGTAGCTCATGACCGATAGCACTCTCATTGAAGCGCTTGGAGGCACGGACACGAATTGTCCTAGTGCCATGACGGGTTGCAGCGTGCGGTATGTGTAGCGTATGTGACCGGCGAGTGCGACACTGCGCAACATAATTAAGTGGGAAGTGACTGAGTGGGGCTGGTGTCCTGTCGACGTCACGAATCAGAGTGCAGCAGACACGGGTCAGGATAACAGGTCAGCTGGATGGCGGTCAGCATCGCCAGCTGTCTGCCTGCAGCGCTGATTCCGTCGTATTTCCGTTTTCCGGTTAGGACTCGGACAGTGAAGTTCGCTATGCGCTGCACGTTAGAATCAGTTGAGTGGGAGTGGCGCTGGCATAAACTACGAGGCACATGGTACATTACAAGGGCATCCACCAGAGCGGAAAGCACCACCCGCGGTGATGCATGCTTTACACGTGGCAGCCCCAGAACCATTCCGAAACATTGTTCTGTACATGAGCGATGTGCTGATTCCATGCTAGATGTCCGTTCATCATGTTGCCGAGATTCCTCACTGGCTGCACAGCTCAGAGTTTGTCCCATGAAAGAATCAGCCGGTTTTCGGTCCAAGAAACTCAGCTGTCGGTCTCCAGCAAGCATGAGCTCTGTTTTGTATGGTTTCACTTTCATCCTATGCTCAAGGAACCAGGGGTGGGGTGGGATAGGTCAGAACGAGATGGGGTGGAATTGATGTAATGTAATGGGATAGGATGTGACATTGTGTGGTGGGGTGAAATGAAATGAATTTTGGTTGAGTGAGTGGACTGGAGTGGAGTGATCTTGAATGCATTGGTATAGATTGTAATGTATTAAAGTGGAATGAAGTATTTTTAGAAGCTCCCTGGTTCGAGGTGTTAACCAAACAGACGGTGAGACACGTCAGTGTGTGTGCCGGGACACCAGTGATACATCTGTGTTTGTGCCGCAGACGAGGCCGTGGTCCGATGTGTCCACCAGACAGACGGTGAGACACGTCAGTGTGTGTGCCGGGACACCAGTGAGACATCTGTGTTTGTGTGCCGCAGACGAGGCCGTGGTCCGATGTGTTCACCAGACAGACGGTGAGACACGTCAGTGTGTGTGCCGGGACACCAGTGAGACATCTGTGTTTGTGCCGCAGACGAGGCCGTGGTCCGATGTGTTCACCAGACAGACGGTGAGACGCGTCAGTGTGTGCCGGGACACCAGTGAGACATCTGTGTTTGTGCCGCAGACGAGGCCGTGGTCCGCTGTGTTCACCAGACAGACGGTGAGACACGTCAGTGTGTGTGCCGGGACACCAGTGAGACATCTGTGTTTGTGTGCCGCAGACGAGGCCGTGGTCCGATGTGTTCACCAGACAGACGGTGAGACACGTCAGTGTGTGTGCCGGGACACCAGTGAGACATCTGTGTTTGTGCCGCAGACGAGGCCGTGGTCCGATGTGTTCACCAGACAGACGGTGAGACACGTCAGTGTGTGTGCCGGGACACCAGTGAGACATCTGTGTTTGTGCCGCAGACGAGGCCGTGGTCCGATGTGTTCACCAGACAGACGGTGAGACACGTCAGTGTGTATGCCGGGACACCAGTGATACATCTGTGTTTTGTGCGGCAGATGAGGCCGTGGTCCGATGTGTTCACCAGACAGTGTAGGATCCTTTTTTTGGTGTGGGACTATTTTAATGGAAGGCAAAGAGACGAATACTGTATGGGCTGAAAACATGTTGATTGTTGATGATAACACTTGGCAACACATGAAATTTGCTGTGTAAAAGGTTGATGGTGATTGTTTATGGATCAAATGTTGAGTGTATGTAATGACGTTTCACGATCATGGGCAAGTAAACTCACTGGGAATGTAGTGACGCCTGACTTAAAAATGGAATAACTTGTGAGGTTTTTAACTATCGGGACTTCCGTGAAAGATGGTTTAAAATGATGAAATGGTTTAAGCCCTCCGCAGATACAATTAACTGCGGTGGACCATAGTGGACCCTGGGGGGATGGCGGGCACCCGGGAATCGAAACCCATGAAACCGCCGAGCCAGGCTTTACACTCACCTTCACAACCTCTGCACCGGCAAACAAAACCTTCTGGCTGATCTATTTACAACAGGGGGAAAAACCAGGGTGGCAAACACAAGCACCCTACTTCTCTGAACAATGGCTCATGTGCACCCCTGCCACACTCGCCAGTGTGATCCAAACTTATGGAAATACGACTTCACATCTCATGATGACAATCGACAGAGAGTGAAACCGAATGGGCACACTTAGCTATCACTGCCAGTACACATTTGGGTAAACCACAAACCTAAAAATAATCAACCCACAAACACTCACCACTGCGTCGCGTCCCCCCAACAGTTGTCAAAGATGTACTGGAAGATGAGGCCGGGTCTGATTCGCTTACCCCAGCGGTAGAACTACGGCGGATTACCGGGCCGGCAACAGATGGGTCGGGTAAAATCGGAACAGGTATTACAGACCCTTCACCGACACTCATGAACTCCAAATGCAGTTATATTTCAGGCGCACAATTTATCTTAGCACAGATTTCAAAATATTATTGGACAGTCATTCATAAGTTCACAATGGCATTGGTTTCTTGGTGTTGTACTCGGAGAACTTCATTGCTCCAAGCCACTTTGAGGAAATATAAAGTGATTTTTTGTATTGAACGGGCTCATGGTGTCTAAAAGTTGTCTCTTTAACAAATGACCTTCGATTGGCATTCAAAGCATCTTAATTGCCAAACGGGGCCTGAAATATTTACTCCGGCGATACCAAGTACCGCCAGTTTTGCCAACTAGGGATATTTGCCCATGACTCAGAATAATAAATATTGAATAAATGTTGATTAATATAAATGCATAATATAGAACAATAAATATTGATAAATATTGAATAAATATTGAATAAATATTGAATAAATATTGAATAAATATTGAATACATATTTAATTAAATATTAACGATATAGTGACACAAAGTAGGATCCTCTCACATGACGTCACATTCCGCCAGTTGTAACTGGACAGCGGAGACGTTTTTAGCGCAACACCGAGAAACATGTCTTGGTATGGCATGCTATACAGGCTGTACGCGTTTCAAGTTTTGTTATGGTCGACAGGGATTGTTGGTGGTGCGCGCATACGGACTGCTGAAACTGCTAGTTGTTTTCAGGTATGGACTTAGAGTGGTAGAACTCAACCAAACAATGTTGTTCTTCCTTTTCCCTTTGAAGAAAAAAAATTTTTTTTTTTTCCAATCACAATCCTGAAAAAAAAATTTTTTTGTAAATAAAAAAAAAAAAAACAACAATTTTTACTGGTTCACCAGACAGACGGTGAGACACGTCAGTGTGTGTGCCGGGGCACCAGTGAGACATCTGTGTTTGTGTGCGGCAGATGAGGCCCTGGCCCGGAGAGACGAGCGCCTGCTGGCCAGCAGTCTACCTCCGGTGGCCGGCCGGCCGCGACGCAGTCAGCTGTTCCCGACCATGCCGCTCCGACTGCCGGGCACGTACGACTGCGGTCAGCTGGCCCCTCAGCTGCGACTCGACCCTGACATCGTGCACGAGCGCTCCTCACAGCCGGCGGGTAGGTGGCGCCAGCGTCTGCACACGGCACGAGCGTAACACGCCGAATTTGTCCGGTTGCTGGAACATAATTTACAATGTTGTAATTTGTAAAATCAACTCATGAACTGCTGTATTCTGATGCTGGACATGATCTTTTTACGTGGATAAGTTTGTTTTGGGTGGGGATTGCAGTAGGAGGAATATTTGCGCCATGCTTACAATACTATGCAGTGCCATGCGCGGCGCCAAGTATCACGACAATTCAGTTAGAGTCCTGGGATTCGCAGCAGCTGTAGTGAATTACGTGATAGTGAGAATGGTTCTAGAACAACTCGTGCGATCATGCGGAAGCAAGGTAACCTTTCCGGAGCCCGACATTGGCGCCACCATCGTCCCAGCGACACGGCCGCCACCGGCCGTGTCCGACCACTCAGACTGACGGCACGGCAGACAGCCCGCTTAGGTGACCAGCCGGGCGAAGAACGACCGCGACAAGATCGCAATATCACGATAGCTCACTTAAATATCAACCACCTGATGCCATCAATCCATGATGTGAACATTCTACTCAGCTCACACGATTTAGACATTTTGTGCGTCAGTGAGACGTTCCTAAATGAGGACGTGGATAGCAAGTTCCTACTTTTCCCCGGCTATATCGTGGAGAGGCGCGACCGCGCGTCACGCGGCGATGGTTTATGCGTCTTATACAGGGACACATCGCGCGCGGAAATACTGGCGGTACCCACTACTGGCTCTCCATTAGAGAGTCTGTGGCTACTTTTCTCAGGCAAATCTCCGTTCGTTCTCGGTGTATTATACCGACCACCGAAAGCGCCAGTTGCTCCAACATTGGAGGACCTGCGCCATCAACTAACGCATGTGCTCACCAAAAATCAGCCGTGCTACTTGCTGGGTGATATAAACCTGGACCTACTCCAACCAATTGTGACAGGTGTTCAGCGGTACATCGAGATGCTTCAGGAGCTTGCGTTCCAGCAGCTCATCAGCGCGCGAACCCGTACCACCCCGACTACAGCCACCCTCATCGACCACATTATCACGACGCGACCTGACCTCACGACCGATCCACGTGTCGTGAAATGCTCCTTCAGCGACCACGACCTCGTCGCTGTCAACGTCTCGGTTAAACGTGTGCGCCCCAAAGCGCAGGTTATCCAAGTCCGGTCCTCCAGAAACGTCAACAAGGATGCCCTGTGCCTCGATCTACTGCAGGCCGACTGGGGACAAGTGTACACTGCTGAAACAACCGCAGAGAAGTGGGACGCCTGGCGTGCTGTGTGGCAGCCCCGGATTGACGTACACATGCCTCTCCGGGATGTCGTACTCAAACACCCACCATGCCCGTGGCTACACGACAACGAGGAGCTCAGAGACTCTATGCAGAGTCGCGACCGAGCGCGTGAGGCCAGGGACCAGGATCCAGAAAACGCGATGATACAGCAGATGTACAAGGACAGCCGAAACGCAGTCAAAAGGGCACAGTACATAGCCTGTTCAGAGTTTTACGCTCTTTCGTACCGAAATTCTAGGGCGAAAACCTGGACACGTTCGGCGTTTCCTGCTGGCATCTAAGAAACCGGAGCCCAGAATGGACACACCAGCAAACAGCGACCCTGCCTGGGCGGAGAGGCTGAACCGACATTTCGTCAGCGCTGGTGCAGATGTCGCCACTGCGCTGGCCGCTGCTCCGCAGGGCGAGCCACTGTCCCCACGGCCGCCTTACGTGTGCAGTAGTTCATTTAGAGTTAGGACTGTGACGCTTCCCGAACTTTCATTTGCGCTTAAGACCATGGGGAATTCGCGTGCTTGTAGCAATGATGGAATAACTATCGAAATGCTCAGGATGGCCTCTAGCGTAATAGGGCCGCATTTGCTGCACGTAGTGAATAGTTCACTGCGCGCTGGTGACGTTCCAGCCGGATGGAAGGATGCGAGCGTTTTGACGCTGTATAAGAAGGGCGATCGTAGCGACCAAGGGAATTTTAGACCCATATCGATATTGAGCGTTGTTGGCAAGATTTGCGAAAAATTGGTTTGTCTCCAGCTTTCCACGTATTTGGAAAATAATCATATTTTGTGCCTAAATCAGCACGGTTTTCGAAAGTAGGCATTCTACGGAGACAGCAATGTTAGAGACCGTAAATTTTCTGTCAACAAGTATAGACTGGTCGTGTGGCGACCCTCTGGCAGCGGATACGTCTCGTGCGTTTGACACTGGAACACGGTCGGCTGTTAGACAAGATGGGCTGGTACGGCATTGACGATCATTGGTTTAGGGGATTGGCTGCATGGTCGAACTCAGACAATTCAGGGCAGCTCCGTTGGGGCGCTACCAGTGACCCACGGTGTGATTCAAGGTTCTCTATGTGGCCCAAAATTATATTTGATTTTCACCAACGACCTTGGATCTCATCTCCCAGACGGAAAACAGGTCGCCTACGCTGATGACGTGCAATTTCTGGACTCGGACACCCCGGCAAATTTTGAAGTATTAAAACAACGAGTAGAGCACACCTTGAGTATGGCTCTAACTTGGTTTACCCAAAATCGGCTCAAAATCAACCCTAGCAAAACGGAACTAATAGTTGTAAAATCTAGGCGTCTGAAACTTGGCGAAAACTTCTCTATCACATTTGGGGACAATGAAATCAAGCCCTCGCCCCACGCCAAAATTCTCGGCATCTATGTAGATTCAGCTTTGTCATGGGAAAAACAGATATCCCAAGTAACTCGCCGCTGCTACTGTGTTCTCGTCGGGCTATCAAAATTACGGCACAAAATTCCCCCCGAAACGAAAAAGCTACTGGTTCAGGCATTGGTTTTCCCCCACATCTATTACAATATGACTGTTTGGGGGAGCTGCAGCAAAACTCAGAAACACCGAATTCAAAAGGTCATCAATTTCGGCGCACGTATCGTCTCTGGCTTAAGTCGACGAGAGCACATTACAGCGACGCTAGAGGCTCTGGATTGGCTGAAGTTCGACCACATGCTTCAGGAGCGCGATTTGGCCATGGTTGGAAGACTGCT
Source organism: Ashinkailepas kermadecensis (assembly GCA_034440615.1). Taxonomy (NCBI): domain Eukaryota; kingdom Metazoa; phylum Arthropoda; class Thecostraca; family Neolepadidae; genus Ashinkailepas; species Ashinkailepas kermadecensis. The sequence goes on from JAOTOM010003616.1 coordinate 51,208, forward strand.
TGCAACATCTGACCCCTTTACATTGGCTAACAGTATTAAGTTCCGCTCCGAAATCTCCAGTAGGAGCACTCGAGGAACTGACGCGAATAAATTAGAGCTGTCCCGCACTAATACGGAAGGTGCGAGGCGCAGCTTTTTGTATCGGACGGTCAGCATGTGGAATAATAGGGTTGATGCTCAGGGGCGTATTTGATGGCATGTTTTATCATTTCATCTTTTTCCATTGACGTTTTGCGTTATTTAGTGTTTTTCATAATTCGAGTTTCTCTTTTATCATTGAACCATGTATTGACGTGAGTGCTGAAAAGCCATGAATATGGAGAACTCAATATATGACTATGACTATGACCAGGGCACACGTCCGCTGTGACGTGGATTGCCATTGGCCGATAGATGGCACTGGAATAACCGGTCCCATATAATAGCACCAGGCGGTTGCCACGGAATACAAATGGTGATCCCGGGGAACATTCGTAGCAAGGAATTGATGTTTTTTAAATGTAAGTCTTGCACCTCGCTCTGCAGTTCAGCAGCATTTCTTTCTAGGTGTGCATCGCCCACCAAAGGGGTGCAGGTTGGAGTGCTGTCGGTGTGTGTCAACCGATAACACTCGGTATTCGGCATGGGCGCAAAATGACCAATGCAGTCGACGCGACCTAAAGCACAAATCCACCACCACCACCACTCGGTATTCGGAGAACTAGGGAATACATGTATCGAATGCGCATAGATAGAAGCTGGTGCCTCTGACCTGGCTCCCACCATAGAGCGGGTCACGCCACGTGACCGCTCGGCCACACAACAGGTGCATATGGCAACTAGCCATCTTCTCCGGCCGGTGGGTATGCCACCCGGGCCTGTATCATATGGCAACTAGCCACCTTCTCCGGCCGGTAGTTATGCCACCCGGGCCTGTGTGAACTGCATCCGCTGGAGTCGCGCTCGCCTCTCACGCTCTATCGGCGCCATATGGCAACTAGCCACCTTCTCCGGCCGGTGGTTATGCCACCCGGGCCTGTGTGAACTGCATCCGCTGGAGTCGCGCTCGCCTCTCACGCTCTATCGGCGCCATATGGCAACTAGCCACCTTCTCCGGCCGGTGGTTATGCCACCCGGGCCTGTATGAACTGCATCCGCTGGAGTCGCGCTCGCCTCTCACGCTCTATCGGCGCTACTAGCCGTCTTCTCCGGCCGGTGGTTATGCCACCCGGCCTGTATGAACTGCATCCGCTGGAGTCGCGCTCGCCTCTCACGCTCTATCGGCGCTTTTTCGCTTTTACCGAGAAGCAGCTGTGCAAAAGTGACCTCTACGTTGGTGTAAATCTGGGATCACCGGGCGTGGTGGAGGTGAACAGAACAGGTTGTGGAGTCGTCTAGAAAATGAGCACCGTTTTGTCGTCTGTGCAATGCTGCACTGCGGATGTTTGCACTGCTGATGGCAGGTGTGCTTTGAACTCTGTGACTGCTGGCTGGCTAGCATAGCGTTGCAAGGGAGTCTGCATGTGCAGACTACATGCCCGTAACCTCAATCCAATCATGTTTAATGTTTTTGGTGTTGGTCGTTGTTCCGTTTTTAGTTTTTACATTTAAATATTACATTACATTAATTTGTGAAAGTTGATGTAAAATAATTTCGTTCCAGGCTGGGTAAGGCTCGATGTTTTCCCCGAAGCCAATCCAGCTGGGTACATCTTAGCCAGGTATAATTTCCCATTGGCCATAGAGTGCACATGACTCCATGTTTAGGTTCGACGACGTTCAGACACTACGTTTTGTATGCGATGCTTCTAAAGTACCCCATCAGTTGTTTCTTGTATTGTGCGCTTCTTTTCCCAAACCTTAGCAGTGTCCTAAAGTTAATTTCATACCATGGTATCTGAGTGGAAAATTATCACTGTAAGAGTGTGCAAAGTGGAACATCAGGGTGAAAATACGCTAAGTAAGGGATATAGTTGCAACAATTAGGCATAATAGCCACTGGGACCCTACATTCATTGCATGCATGCTGAATTCTGCTTAGGCTACTCCTGGTTTGGCCCCTACCAGATCAGGTATGCCAGGATGTGTTGCATCCGGTTAGGATGCAGGCTTTCTCACAACTTGTGGGCAGGTTTCCCTTACTCTTCACTAACAAATTGGGACCCAATTGACATAATCAGATCAGAACCATCTGACTAGAGACTTGGTAACAATCTCATTCATGCACCTTTCAATGAATATCAGCACCCTCCATGTGTTTCTACAGCGCGCATTCGACTAGCTAGATCGTAGCTAGTCTCCAGATCGTAATGTGCTGGCCATACATTACTTACTTGATATCAATATCCAGTCTTCAACTACACCGAAGACCTGACGAAATCGATACATTTATTTACACCGACAGTTTTTCGTCTCATTTGGCAATGATCACGGCAAATGCGCCAGTTCCTCCTAAGCTGTGGTCTCTGTTCGGCTATCTGTTGCTCGGCAAGTCAGTGTGTCACAGTGTGTTCACTTCTATGCGTCCGGCTCCTGCTTGTGCACAAATATGTGATTGCATTCAATACAGGACTGTACGACTTACAGTTGGTATCTTCATTAATCATGTCATATAAGTTGCACCTAAACCTTGCACAAAAGACCACGCACACAACCACACACAACTACAGGAAATCATTGTTATCTTTATATTTATTAATTATTAATCTCTATATTGAAATCACTGATTCGTACATATCCCTAAGCATAATGAATGTTGACGCCTGAAGGATTAAATATCTTCAAATCTCAATTGCATTAATCTTGCTATGGATGTCAGTCTTCTGAGCTTTGACTGCTGACAAACATGCTGTACACACCTACATGACTTGATATTTGTAGTTGTATTTGCATTTATTTGTTCAATCGTCAACGGGCAATCCCATTAATATACAAAATTATGAATGCACACGTACATACACACGGTTGTCATGCACTAAATCGCAGGCATCAGTAGACTACAGGGTACGCACATATTCAGTCACGCATGTTCGGAATGTACGCAAGGTGTCACGAAAAATCAGTGCCCGAGCATATTCTGATACATTAATCTACCGCTCGAGATATTCTTGCAAATAGGCCATCCCTTGCGGTACATGGGATACCCGTACATGGGACACGTGGAAGGGGGCCAGCTGCCGAACGATTCGCACAGGCACAGACAATGAGAATGCAATGATCAAGAGTGGCGAGTCAATCCTATCATGGTACACATTGCGGATGAACATGAGGTCGTGTTGCACCCTGCCTACCTTTAACACAATCACTGTAAAGTGATGCAGCAAGTCTGCATACCATGGCGAATGGGAAGCAGCTTGTGAAGGAGACTGAACGTTCAGCCATGTCAAGAATTTATGCTGACCTGTCTCAACTCGATCCGTGTGACCTTTGACCGCTCCTGCCCAAATACCCCATAACTGACTGTACGTGAGCTTAGTGCGACGTCTGTACGCCTGGTTGAAATATCCTCCAGTTCGTACTTTTTGAAAACACCGAAGTGAGAAACCAAGTGCTCTGTTGGCTTTTTCACGATGCTGTCAATGTCAGCGCCAAAAGTTAGTTCATGGTCTAATATAACACCCAAGTCCTCCATGGTGTTCAAATGCTTGATGGCAGTGTTTTCAATGGCATATGTAGTTCCAATTGCAAATTTCTTCAATGTTATTCGAAATGATTTGCACTTGTTGGGGTTCAAATTTAGCTTCCAATTTTGAGGGCATCTGGACATCCTGTGTAAATCCTCTTGCAGGAAAATCTCATCAGCTGTACAGGTGATTGTGCAGTTCATTTGGACATCGGCGAACATCAGACAGGGGGAATGGATTTGATCAGGAAGGTCGTTAATAAACATCGCGAACAGTAGAGGCAATAACAACCGGCCCCCGGAGTACCGGAGCAAACCGCTGTCCAGTCCGAACACTTTCCGTCCACAATCACTCGCTGCTGTCTGTTGTGTAGATCGGATGAGAACCACCTAAGTGCTGACTCAGCTGTGTGAAATGATTTTTGGAGCTTGTGTAGCAAGAGAGAGTGATTTACGCTTTGGAATGCCGCAGTATAGTCGGTGTGTATATACAATCTGTTTGCGTGCCTGCAGAAATGGAGTCACATATTGTGCTTAGAAATCCTGGAAGTGATGGCAAATTGTACACTGGTGCGTCTGGCAAGCCTGCCACATGGGGCTCTGTGCACTTTGTGGCAAGCGTACGGTTCAGAATGTTGACTCACTCCCTGTCACCGTCAGCATTTACATCATCGCCCAGTGATGCCGACATACTCTTTTACTTGCCTTTTACCCAATTTAGAAACGACCAGAAACGCTTCGGGTTTGATTTGAACTCGTAGGTTAGTCCAATTAAGTAATCACTGTTTGGTGTCCAACATATTTTTGAAATTGCTGCTCTTCTCATGGAAGTCCGCGACTGTTTCCGAACATTTGTTGTGTTTCATTCTCCTATGTGTTGTTTCTGTTCTCCCCAATGAGTTTCTTAGCTTTCGGTCGAACCAGGGTGGAAACTTTCACTTAACACAGACGACGGGAATAAAATAACTGATGGTCGCGTCTAAAAGACAAAAAAAGACATTAACTGCGTCGTCGATGAAACGACGCAGTTAATCACAATTTGATAATGGTCACAATCTGCCGACAGAAGATAAAGGTCAGCTCAGTCAGTTGGTGGTATTAAATCATTCCATGTGTGGTATCCTTGTACAGGTCGGCAGTCAGTTGGTGGTATAAAATCATTCCATGTGTGGTATCCTTGTACAGGTCGGCAGTCAGTTGGTGGTATAAAATCATTCCATGTGTGGTATCCTTGTACAGGTCGGCAGTCAGTTGGTGGTATATAATCATTCCATGTGTGGTATCCTTGTACCGGTCGGCAGTCAGTTGGTATAAAATCATTCCATGTGTGGTATCCTTGTACAGGTCGGCAGTCAGTTGGTGGTATATAATCATTCCATGTGTGGTATCCTTGTACAGGTCGGCAGTCAGTTGGTGGTATATAATCATTCCATGTGTGGCATCCTTGTACAGGTCGGCAGTCAGTTGGTGGTATATAATCATTCCATGTGTGGTATCCTTGCACCGGTCGGCAGTCAGTTGGTGGTATAAAATCATTCCATGTGTGGTATCCTTGTCAGGTTGGCAGTCAGTTGGTGGTATATCATCATTCCATGTGTGGTATCCTTGTACAGGTCGGCAGTCAGTTGGTGGTATATAATCATTCCATGTGTGGTATCCTTGTACAGGTCGGCAGTCAGTTGGTGGTATAAAATCATTCCATGTGTGGTATCCTTGTACAGGTCGGCAGTCAGTTGGTGGTATAAAATCATTCCATGTGTGGTATCCTTGTACAGGTCGGCAGTCAGTTGGTATAAAATCATTCCATGTGTGGTATCCTTGTACAGGTCGGCAGTCAGTTGGTGGTATAAAATCATTCCATGTGTGGTATCCTTGTACAGGTCGGCAGTCAGTTGGTGGTATAAAATCATTCCATGTGTGGTATCCTTGTACAGGTCGGCAGTCAGTTGGTGGTATGAAATCACTCCGTGTGTGGTATTCTTGTAGTAGGGAGTTAGAAATTAGGCATGAAAATGGGTGGGAAGAATCGATAATTATTCCATGATCGGTGTTGCCGAAGGGAAAAAAAATGTTGGGACATTGGCCATTTGAACTGCTAGGCGTGACCGGGAATGCCTTCACAGGTCTACAGAGCAGCATGTGCAGCCAGCTGGCACCCGCCGAACCTGCAGTAGCGCAATCTACCGGCGTCTTTGGACAGCACAACTTCCAACACTCGCTGCCGCCGGCGGCACTGGACACGTACCACAACAACGACTGCGTGCACAAGCTGGGCCGCGACCTGTGCCGCTTCTGCCGCGGCCAGCCGGAGCCGGTGCGCACGCGGGTGCGCTTCAGCTGGCAGCCGGGCCCGGCCGACGGCCGCGGCCGCCCCACCTGGCAGCGGGTCGAGCGCACCGAGCGCGTGCGCGAGCGGCCCGGCCGCTACGACCTGGACGCCGTGCTGCTGCGCATGAAGCAGCAGCTGCTGGAGGAGCAGGAGCGCGAGCAGCAGCTGGCTCGCGCCGAGCTGACGCCGCCGCGACTCGGCCTCACCGTCGAGTCGATCCAGCGCGGCCAGAAGCGGCTGCGCGCGCTCTACACGTTCCAGTGTGCGCAGCCGCTGCGCCGGGACGAGTTCGCCGACCACTTCCAGCTGGTGCACTGGACGGTGCACGGCGGCGCCGGCAGCTGGCTGCAGCAGCACTGTCCGCTCGCGCAGTACGGCTGCACACACGTGGTGGACAGGTGAGCGGTGGTGACCAAGGGGACTGTGGCCTCGGCCACTCGTCACGGCAGTACGGCTGCACACACGTGGTGGACAGGTGAGCGGTGGTGACCAAGGGGACTGTGGCCTCGGCCACTCGTCACGGCAGTACGGCTGCACACACGTGGTGGACAGGTGAGCGGTGGTGACCAAGGGGACTGTGGCCTCGGCCACTCGTCACGGCAGTGACGAGTCAGGTGGCTGTGACGCCGGCTATTTGTCACGGTGGTTATGATGTGTCAGTTGGCTGCGGCCCCGGCTACTGGTTGGGACAGTAGCGGTACGCCAGGTGACCGTGGCCCCGGCTATTTGTCATGGTGGTTATGATGTGTCAGATGGCTGTGACACCGGCTACTGGCTAGGACAGTAGCGTTGCGCCAGGTGACTAGCCCCGGCTATTTGTCACGGTGGTAATGATATGTCAGGTGGCTGTGGCCCCGGTTATTCGTCAGGGCACTGATGATGCGTGAGTTTGCCGACCCCGACTATTCATAAGGACATTGGTGGTGCACAAACTCGGATCTTTGTGAGCACGTTGGCAGGTGAACCGACAAGCCTCACTTTCTAATTGCAATGCAAACTTTCCGTTTGCGAATATCAGCTTGGCCTTCGTGCTTTCATCAGTTTCTTTCCAAATCTAAATCCGGTGCGAAGATATGCGAACCATAATTATTGATCGGTTCCGTTGCAGCATGAATAATGCACTTACGGGAAGCTGTCTTGTGTCATTTACCAGTGGCGTATTCGTCCTGAGCTCATGCCGCAGTGTGTTCTGTGTGCAGGGTATACCCGTGCCGACCCAGTCAGCGTTTCGCGGTGAACGAGGCGCTGGGCAGCGTCTGCGTGACGTCAGCTATGGAAGCAGGTCGTGAGCAACACATCAATGCCGCCGCCGATAGCGGCCTGTGCAGACTGCCCTTCGAGGTGCTACAGCAGATCGCCGTCACTCTCGACCCGCTTAGGTGAGAGAGTTGGAGGGAGAGGCAGAGCGGGAGAGAAGGAATGGACGGACGGAGATAATCGATGAAGAGAAGAAATGAAATGATGAGATGGGGAGAATAAAAAAGAAAAAAGAAAGAAAGAGAGACAGACAGACAGACAGACAGACAGACAGACAGACAGACAGACAGACAGACAGAGATAGAGAGAGATGAAGGATTTGTCGTGAAGCTACTTAAAAACTACCGCGATTTCTCTTATTCGAAACAATTTCGTCCCTTCTAATGTTCGACGAGGTGAAACTGCGTCAGTGAAATGAGGCCGGGTGGTGCATACGGATAGCGTGTGTTCGATGCTGATGTACACTGTCCGCTGTTTCGGCCGCTGTGTGTTTCAGTGTGCTGCAGGTGGTATGTTTCAGTGTGTTGCCGCACGTGTGTGTTTCAGTTTGAACCAGTTGTCGCTGACGTGTCACCTTCTGCGGGATGTGTGTGCCACTCAACTGAGGCGGCGCGGTCTGGTGCTGCTCCTGTGGGCGCCCGTCAAACAGAACGACACTGTCGTCTGGCGCACGGTGGCAAAGGTATCCGACACAGTCGCACACACTCGGCTTGGTTGTCAAGGTAGCAGGTACAGACTGGGGTCAGTCGTCAAGTTATTCGACGGAAGCATGCAAGATCTGTTCTGTCGTCGACGTAGCCAACACACACAACTTCGGCTCTGCCGTCAGGGTAACCAACACACACACACACAACTTCGGCTCGGTCGTCAGAGTAGCCAACACACACACGCAACTTCGGCTCGGTCGTCAGGGTAACCAACACACACACACACACAACTTCGGCTCGGTCGTCAGGGTAACCAACACACTCACGCAACTTCGGCTCGGTCGTCTGGGTAACCAACACACACACACACAACTTCGGCTCGGTCGTCAGGGTAACCAACACACACACGCAACTTCGGCTCGGTCGTCAGGGTAACCAACACACACACACATACCACTTCGGCTCGGTCGTCAGGGTAACCAACACAGACACAACTTCGGCTCGGTCGTCGGGGTAACCAACACAGACAAACACACACACACGGATTTGGCAAGGTCATCGGGGTAGCCGATGCACTAGGCCTATGAAGGCGTGATCTTGTTGCGTCGTATTTGGCAGAGGTGCAGGCATTTCAGAAATAGGTGCAAACAGATTTGGCACAGTGCGTACAACCTTGAGATACGTCTGCCATACTCGATCGTGGATCGTGCTTACGAAGACTGCTTTCGGCTGGGATATATGCGCATCGAAAACCAAACCGCCTCAACCGACAAACTTGCCGAAATTTGGGTCTTCTGGCGAACATTGCGCACGTATCCCGTAGTTGAATCCACAATGCTGAATTATTGGAATAGCATGGGTGACGCAATACCTCACGGTCCCTGCTGGTGCACTTCTTTCCCTCTCGTCTGATGCAGCGTAACCGTTCAATGCGACATTTTATATTCCACTTGTCACTGAAGCTGTGTGTTGTATGTTGCTGTCGTGTGCTGCGGTGACCATGTGCTGCTGCCGTGTGCTGCGGTGCCGTGTGTTGCGGTGACCATGTGTTGCTACCGTGTGGTGCGATGGCCGTGTGTTGCTGTCGTGTGGTGCCGTGGCCGTGAGTTGCGGTGACCATGTGTTGCTACCGTGTGCTGCCGTGGTCATGTGTTGCTGCCGTGTGCTGCGGTGGCCGTGTGTTGCGGTGACCATGTGTTGCTACCGTGTGCTGCGGTGGCCGTGTGTTGCTGCCGTGTGGTGCCGTGGCCGTGAGTTGCGGTGACCATGTGTTGCTACCGTGTGGTGCGATGGCCGTGTGTTGCTGTCGTGTGGTGCCGTGGCCGTGAGTTGCGGTGACCATGTGTTGCTACCGTGTGCTGCGGTGGCCGTGTGTTGCTGCCGTGTGGTGCGGTGGCCGTGTGTTGCTGCCGTGTGGTGCCGTGGCCGTGAGTTGCGGTGACCATGTGTTGCTACCGTGTGTTGCGGTGGCCGTGTGTTGCTACCGTGTGCTGCGGTGGCCGTGTGGTGCCGTGGCCGTGAGTTGCGGTGACCATGTGTTGCTACCGTGTGCTGCGGTGGCCATGTGTTGCTGGCGTGTGGTGCGGTGGCCGTGTGTTGCTGCCGTGTGGTGCCGTGGCCGGGCCAGTGACACCACCTGCCGTCGGTGCAGAGCTGGCGCTTCAGCTACTCGGTCGGCCCGGTGCGCCAGCTGGGTCTGCACGCCGGCGCGCCGCTGGCTGACCACCTGAGCAGCTGCCCGCTGCTGGAGCCGTGCCGGGCCGCCGAGCCGTTCTGCCTGCTGCCCACCGACCGGCTGGGAGCCGAGGGAGGTCTGCGGCTGAGGCGGCGGCTGGAGGCGCTGCGGGCCAGTCTGGACAGGTCGTGATGCGGTGCTGCCGCGCTGCCGCCCTGCCGCCCGGTGTCGCTGGTGTGGTGCTGGTCTGCCGGCGGCGGCGGTGGGCCATGCTGCTAGTGAATCCACACGGAGACCGGCTCTGGCCATTGTGGCAGAAGTTGTGTTCCAGACTGACAGAGACAGGCGCGTGCGTTGGAACTCCTCGTGACTATTGGACCTGAGCGACGGTTGGAGTTCGAGATAATAACGGGTGAGGTTTTTTCTGGTAGTTTTCTCCTGCAACCCTATGAGATTAGTGCTGATGCTTTCTCCCGAGAGAGAGAGAGAGAGAGAGAGAGAGAGAGAGAGAGAGAGAGAGAGAGAGAGAGAGAGAGAGAGAGAGAGAGAGAGAGAGAGAGAGAGAGAGAGAGAGAGAGAGAGAGAGAGAGAGAGAGAGAGAGAGAGAGAGAGAGAGAGAGAGAGAGAAAAAAAAAAAAAAAAAAAAAAAAAAAAAAAAAAAAAAAAAAAAAAAGAAAAAAAAAAAAAAAAAAAAAAAAAAAAAAAAAAAAAAAAAAAAAAAAAAAAAAAAAAAAAAAAAAAAAAAGAGAGAGAGAGAGAGAGAGAGAGAGAGAGAGAGAGAGAGAGAGAGAGAGAGAGAGAGAGAGAGAATCAGAAGGGGACTTATTCCCCCCCTCCCCCTTACGAGGGCTCAGACAGGGTTTGCTTCGACAGGGCGAATGGTCACCCAAAATGGCAATTCAGTGGATGGAGGTCGGGAGGAGGGAAACTCGAATGACCCTGACCCAAATTTCAACTGACCGTGTGCCTCAGTTCCGTTCACAATGTTTGTAATAATATGCCCCCAGCAGCTGACTCTCGCAGCCTGTTGCCAACAGCAACGGCATGTGCAAATGTAAATACAAACAGCCGTGTACAATATGGCAGCCGCAGCGTGAGCAGTTGTCATGGCTGCGCCTTGTTTGGTGAAAAGGAGTACAGCACTGGGACGGAATTACATATCGTGGACAAGTGAGCGAGATAAGGCGCCTTAATGTCTTCACAAACTTAAACGTGTTCTGTCAAATCTTCCATTGTTTAAAATGAATCGCCAACTGACCAATTCAAAAAGAAACTGGGCTTATTGTAACCCTCGAGCCACTGCTGGGTCGTTTATGTCCCGATCCAACAGAAGCCGCCGACGGCCTGCCGACATCAGCTGGTTAGGGTGGAGCTTATTTGGGTTGACGGCAACGCCGCAGCGTCATTGTACAGCCGTTTCGTGTGTCGCATTTGCCCATTTCCGCTCGTGTGGCATTCGCTGCGATCGAGAGATTATTATAGTTGCCCGGAATGGTGTCTACAAGCCGCGTGCTGGTGAAAACTGTCAGTTATGTCTATCAGCCGAGTAAGTTGTGGCTGTCCTACAGTCGTGAACTGTCAGTTATGTCTATCAGCCGAGTGAGTTGTGGCTGTCCTACAGTCGTGTCCACCGACCGGGTGATAATGGTGCTGCCTGTAGTCGCGCACACCGATGAGGTGATGATGGCAGTTGCCGGTAATGGCGACTGTCGTCCCAATGGCAGTGACAACCGCCAGCGGTGGTGCGTGTCGGACAGCCGGTCGTGACAACTACTGATCCAACAGTGGTGATATTCGCCTGCAGTGATGCCCTTGTGATAAATGCGTCCAGTGATGACTGCCGACCGAATACCGTGCTCGAGATTAAGCACCGGTAACTGCCTATAATGCTGTGTCGTCAGCCGGTGAGATGGTCAGACGAACCCGGGTCGGGAGAGGGGGGGGGGGGGTCGCTGACTGCGACGTGCCGTCTACAGCCACATCGAGACGTTCCTGTGATCTGGAAGTGGCGGGCTCGAAGGTGATATTGTCGCTTCACGGATTTTGTGCATTGTGCTGGAACGACTGAGTGGCGAATGTGCGAGCTGCAATTGTGTCTTGTGCGGTGTAGCGTGTGTGAGTTATGAGCAGCTGCTGGAAATCAAAAGACACTGCTAGCCGTCCGGTGTTTTCATTGGCCGCCGACGGTCCGCCGGCACAGGCGTCGGACAGCCGGTCTACGCGAGTCTTTGTCTGGGCAGGAGGTACTGGGTACAGGCGTCGGACGGCCGGTCTACGCGAGTCTTTGTCTGGGCGGGAGGTACTGGGTGCTGCGGCTGGCGGGCCGCGCCGTGACGTGACGTGACGTGACGTCACCGTGTGTGTCGTCGGCCGGCCGGACGCCCGTCCTGCCCGCCTAGCCTCTGAGGTTCGGGTGGCGCGGCGGCCGCGTCGGGCCGCGCGTCAGTCGCAGTCGTAGATCTGGGTGAACTTGGCGCGGAAGCCCTTGCTCGCCTCCGACTCGTCGGCGTGAAAGTGAAACTTGATGGCCGACGCGTCCGGCTGGAAGCGGGCCACCCCTGCAACGGGCGGCCGGCGTCACTGACGTTATGGCAGGCGGTCGGGGTTGTCAACCGTGTGACAGGCGGCCAAGGTCATCACGACAGGTAGTGAAAGTCACCAATCCTGTGACAGGTTGTTAAGGTCGTGAACCATGTGGCGGGTGGCCAGGGTTATTGCGATAGGTGGTCAGGGTGACGAACCCTGCGACTGGTGACCAGGGTCATCAACCTTGCGACAGATAGATGAAGTCACACACCCCGTGACGGATGGTCAACGGACGGTCAGGGGCACCAAACCTGCGACATGGTCAGGCTCATCACGGTGGGTGGCCAGTCACCAACCCTGCGGTAGGCGGTCAGTGTCGCAAGCACTGCCGCGCAGGTGGTCAGGGTCACCAATCCCGCCACACGTCGACATGGTCAACCCTGAGACTACCTAGAGTCACTAACCTTGACACAGGTGGTCAGGGTCACCAACCCCGCAGCAGATGGTTGGGTCATGGCGCCGATTCTGCCGCGAGTAAACTGGCGTCGGCGGCAGGCGCCAAGTCCGTACGCACAACTCGCTGTTACCTGACGTGGTGGCGCCAGGCCTGCACGCACAACTCGCTGCTACTTGACGTGGTGGCGCCAGGTCCGCACGCAGAACTCGCTGTTACCTGATGTGGTGGCGCCAGGCCTGCACGCACAACTCGCTGCTACCTGACGTGGTGGCGCCAGGCCCGCACGCACAACTCGCTGCTACCTGATGTGGTGGCGCCAGGCCTGCACGCAGAACTCGCTGCTACCTGATGTGGTGGCGCCAGGTTTGCACGCACAACTCGCTGCTACTTGACTTGGTGGCGCCAGGCCCACTACTTGACTTCAGGTGGCGGTACACCGGTCACGGCCGGTCGCGGCGCGTGCAGTCCCGGTGGTGCCAGCCGGACTGATGGCATCTGGTGTCGGCGTGACAGTCGACAAGTGGGCGCGCGTGGTGAGGAGTTTGTCACGCTCGGCCGACGTGATCGGTCGACGATCAGCTGAGCCAGCTGGGAGGCGGCCGCACTGAGAGCTGCCTCACCGTCCCACCAACAACTGGTGGGCCGTGCTGGGGCGTCGACACAGTCGCCAGTACGCACAGCGGCCATCTCGCACGGAGAGCAGCAGCGGGTCTGACGGCGGTACCCATCTCGCACGGAGAGCAGCAGCGGGTCTGACGGCGGTACCCATCTCGCACGGAGAGCAGCAGCGGGTCTGACGGCGGCACCCATCTCGCGCGGAGAGCAGCAGCGGGTCTGACGGTGGTACCCATCTCGCACGGAGAGCAGCAGCGGGTCTGACGGCGGTACCCATCTCGCACGGAGAGCAGCAGCGGGTCTGACGGCGGTACCCATCTCGCACGGAGAGCAGCAGCGGGTCTGACGGCGATACCCATCTCGCACGTAGAGCAGCAGCGGGTCTGACGGCGGTACTGTCATTTGACGCAGGCGTTCCGTTCTCGCGAAGGGTGTGGCCTTTTCCTGATTCGTAAAGGAAAGGTCCTCAGGGGCTCATCCAGAAGTCTGGCTTGGGGAGGAGAAATACAAAATCCGATTTGAAAGAGTTCGCGGATTCGAACAGCCAGCCTTCGTCGGGTTTAAGACTACGTTTTATTGATAAAATGTTATCTGATGTCGAGAACATGCCATTTAAGTGTAAAATGTCGGCAACGTCGGTCTCTTGGTGGGGACATGGCCCCTTTGCCCCTCCCCCGTCTTGGATTGCGCCCTTGAAGGTCTCAAATACCGGCAGCATGTTGCCGTTACCCAAGTTCCGACGCTTAGAATGGAACTGTGTTTCACGCGAAGGTGGGGTTCTGTCCAGCCGCTTCACGACGGTCCGAGTGGTCTCTGAACACCTCACAGCTCATCCGCACAGCCCTGGGTGGCGACGCCCAACAGGCCCGACACGATCCCCAGCACTAATCTGCGGGTGCGTCACGCGTCTGGATTGGCGTGGAGCAGTCCTCGTGCGCAGCCACCCCTCTCCGTCACCACCAGCTGATGGAGACCGCCACCCTCTCCGTCACCACCAGCTGATGGAGACCGCCACCCTCTCCGTCACCACCAGCTGATGGAGACCGCCACCCTCTCCGTCACCACCAACCGACGGAGATCGCCACCCTCTCCGTCACCACCAGCTGATGGAGACCGCCACCCTCTCCGTCACCACCAACCGACGGAGATCGCCACCCTCTCCGTCACCACCAGCTGATGGAGACCGCCACCCTCTCCGTCACCACCAGCCGATGGAGACCGCCACCCTCTCCGTCACCACCAGCTGATGGAGATCGCCACCCTCTCCGTCACCACCAGCTGATGGAGACCGCCACCCTCTCCGTCACCACCAGCCGACGGAGACCGCCACGCGACCCACGTCTGGTGCGTGTGTACACAGGCGGGCGGCCATTGGCCGGCTGTCGTCGGCACAGCTCGGGTCCCAGGTGATCAGTCTGCGCCCGCCGAACCGGTCCCGGTACTCCATCGGCCGGCCCACACAACAGTGTTGCGCAGCGAGACGTGTGGCGAAAGTGGCCGGCCCGGCGCGACGGCAGTAGTCGGACTGCACTGCCGCTCCCGGCGGCGTGACTGTGTCGCACGGACGGCCTTTACTGGACGGGCCGCGCTGCCGCTCCCGGCGGCGTGACTGTGTCGCACGGACGGCCTTTACTGGACGGGCCGCGCTGCCGCTCCCGGCGGCGTGACTGTGTCGCACGGACGGCCTTTACTGGACGGGCCGCGCTGCCGCTCCCGGCGGCGTGACTGTGTCGCACGGACGGCCTTTACTGGACGGGCCGCGCTGCCGCTCCCGGCGGCGTGACTGTGTCGCACGGACGGCCTTTACTGGACGGGCCGGGCTGCCGCTCCCGGCGGCGTGACTGTGTCGCACGGACGGCCTTTACTGGACGGGCCGCGCTGCCGCTCCCGGCGGCGTGACTGTGTCGCACGGACGGCCTTTACTGGACCGGCTGCGCTGACGCTCGTCTGGGCGGCCGGCGACACCGGACGGCCCTTACTGGCTCAGACATGCACGCCCACCTGGTAGCGACCGGCCAGCAGACACGGAGCGCAACGTCCGGTCGGCAGATATGAACTGTTGCAACACCTGGCGCCAGCGAACATGGATTGCATTATTCGACAGGGACTCGTCTAGCATGCTAAGTGCGGGGTCAGCGCCCCGCGGTCACGGGACTCTCCCATTGATTTAGCATTATGGCGGGGGCCGGAGTCAGCTGAACGGTGACCATGCTCCCCGCAGTAGCCAATGGACATCCCCCCACTCAAAATCTCTTAGACGAGTCCCTGACAGTCGGGCAACAGACATGAACTGGCACTCTGTCAGCATGCGTGGACTACACGCGTGTCAGCATGCGTGGGCCGATCAGTCAACATACTCACACGAGAAGTCGACCTTGCCGCAGAGATAGCCGCAGCCCGGGCAGTGGAAGAAGTCCGTGCACACGCCGCCGAACGAGGACTTGAACGACTCCTGCAGCTCGAATTCGAGTGACTCCATCCTGATCCCACACACCAGGGGATCACTTCTGCAAGACCGGAACAGGGGATCACTCACTCGTGCCGCGACAAAACACCGTCAACAACGCTTAGGAAAGCGTTCGTTAACTCAGACGAGGCAGACGAACAGCCAAGGGAACTCTTGGCAAACAAAAACAATATCTTATAAGAAACTGTGGGATTTAAGGTGGGATTTGGGGAGTTTAGAAACTGTATCAGCTCGTAGTAATAGCTTCAGTGTTGATGACGTCAATTGACGCTCAGAAGTCCAGATGGGACTGAATGATGATCAATAAGCAAGATGGTATTAAACTTGGGACAGCATAGGAATGCGGGATTAGGGTCAGTTACACCCAATTTTGCGCAAATTTGAATTATATATATAATCATATATATATATATATATATATATATGTATATATATATATATATATTTATATATATATATATATATATATATATATATATATATATATATATATATATATATATATATATATATATATATATATATGACGTCGAGAGAGAGAGAGAGAGAGAAAGAGAGAAAGAGAGAGAGAGAGAGAGAAAGAGAGAGAGAGAGAGAGATGGGAGTGTAAGTGCGCTACATCAAAAGGAGCAGTTTCAGAATGTCTTCACCACGCTCGGAGGTGGTGCTGCTCCCCATTATGAGTGACGGTTCTGTTTCTAGACGGGACGAAAACTTCCAAGGGGTGTTAAATACAACCCACGGAGCCGCTGCAGCCGCATGAGGCACCACCAAGAATACCACGTCACCAGTTTTCTGAACATAGCCGATTACCTTGGCAAAATGGCTGGTATTTAACGGGGGAAGTAATAAAAGTCAAGAGGCGTAACAAGGCTGACAGATACGTCGACAAACAACAGGCAATATCTAGTACTCTAGTATATATCTAGTACAATATCTGGAATTGTACTAAAACCAGGAAGCAAATGCAAGCGAACCATTTCCCGCTGTTGCCCTCTCCCATAATCGTGCTGAACGCATGCCGGCGGTCGTACTGCACCCACCTCTGAAACTCATACACGCAGTCGATGCCGTCCGGGTAGTTGTTGGGCCAGAACGGTGTATTGATGGTGCCCCGTCTATTGGTGACCTTGGTGTAGCACTTGGAGCCCGGCGAGCCGGGGATCTCGGTGGCGATCGGGTCCGTGTAGGGCGCCACACAGTTGGTGAGCAGTTCGTAGCGGATCCGGAAGCCCGGATGCAGGTTGAACGCGTCAGAGCGGAAGGAGAAGCGCAGCGCCGACGCCCCGGGCTGGAACAGGAACTCGTCTGCAACACGAGCACACCAGATTCGACTGGGTCACCTGTCGACACCGCGTCCAAACGTAGGTCGGGTTCCCTATTCCCTGGCGGTGATCGATGGTCGGTCAATGGTCGGTGGAGTCTCTCCAGTGATTATGCTTTAACACGGAGCACTGCAAGCTAGCACCTTCAGTGAGTTTTGAACTCATTGAAGCTTTAGCGTTGCTGGACCCTCTTGATCATGTATTTAAAGCTCTATCTCGGGGTCTAAGTAAGTGCATTATGGTGAGAGTGCATGCAAGAAGTATCATAATGAGTGATTATCCAATGAGCAATTCACTCGCAGCCTGGTCCCTCGCCCATATAGGCGGGTTCGTTGCCATCCCTCGAGCTTTTCTACAATATTTTTGAACGCTTTAACGGATTGCTCTGACATTTTCAGTGGTCTTCGGGCCATCCTTTCCGCAGTTATTGCCAAAAACGCCGACGAAAGTTTGGTAATCTTTTTGGTTATCAGAGGTCAGTGGCCTTTGGTGGCCTAATTTGATCTATTTTCCTCGATTAGATGGTTTTGTATAATCTTTTAGATCTGGAATTCGACTCTTCCACTTATTTTTTTTACATCCATCGCCTAAAATACAATAACTGACACCATGACTGTAAAAATAATGCGTAATTAGATGCAAATGAATTGGCACCGTTCACGAGACACTGCGAAGCGTCAGAGGTTGAGCCGGACGCTGGGCAGTTTCATCACGTGCATACACAACAAGGCGTGCAAGTGCGGGCTGCTCATCCAAGATGTAGCCAATGCCAGGTCGTGTTGCATGCTGAGTCTGCCGCCGTACGCCGGAAAGGCTGAGGAGCCGTTCTCGGTAGGGCATATAACGGGCGCGACGCCAGCAGCGTCGCCAACCGCCTGGCGGCGCAGTTTCGCAACATAGGCCGCGGCGTCACCGCCGACCGACGTCATACGTCGGTTTGCAACAAGCGCGAGCATCCCGGCGTGTACTACGAGACGTGCCGGGTAGTGCAAATGCTGGCCGGGCGGTGCCAATACTGGCCGGATGGTGCCAGTGACGGCCGGGTGGTGTCAATGTTGGCCGGGTGGTGCCAATGCTGGCAGGGCGGTGCAATACTGGCCGGATGGTGCCAGTGACGGCTGGGTTTTACCAATGCTGGCCGGATGGTGCCAGTGACGGCCGGGTGGTGTCAATGGTGGCCGGGTGATGCCAATGCTGGCCGGGTGGTGCCAGTGACGGACGGTTGGTGCCAGTGACGGCTGGGTGGTATCAATGCCGGCCGGCGACGAATGAGTATAATGGCTGTCGAGTGACAAACCTTTTCAAAAAGTCGGAAACGGGGTCATCATGTTGACGTGACCTAACCTCTAAAGTACGCATATAAACATACAGGCATAGCCGGAGATCCCGGGTGGGTCGTGGGGGAATGGGTCTCGACTTCCCCTTGGTTTCGTACTCTGCGAATGTTAATTTGTAATTTTCCCTATTCAATCTGAAATATGTCTTACATATAAGGATTTTCCCCCCTTGGCTTCGCGAGGGATCTCCAGCCATACATGTAGGGTATTAACAGACTCATAAGAAGTTAAGCAACACTTGTATGTGGCTTCCGATCCTTCAAGCTGAATAGTTTCATATATATGAATATGCTTAGTTTTATATCTGTGGGTTCGAATACTACAACCACCGGCGGGATTACCGAATCCATCCTCGAGTAATCCACGTGAGAAGTTTGCGACGATATGTGGCCTAGCAGTCGAACATGTCGTAAAATAACCAAACCCTATTTTCCTTTTCTATTCTTCTACAGCCTATAGTTCGGAATCGCCGGCGGGAGGTTGCAACCACCTGGTCCTACACAGCCGAAGATGACAAAATGCCGAATACAAAAGAGGGCTAAGGTAATTCATAGAGGCGGATAAAGTCCGCCAGAACAGAAAACTATGTGTTAGGAAATCATTTCGGTGATGCCACTTAGCCTGACCTTTGTGCATGACCTACAAACATGGGTGCAAATGTATCACCACTTGTCAGTACTGTGAAACGGACTTAACCTCAACTTACATGAAATATTCCGCTCTGTAACATCAGTTGTTCTTCTAGTGCGACCGATTTTGGACTTCGCAGAGCAGCAACTTTATTGGCAACCTTCTAGTCTTGGTTATAACACATCGTGATTGTTTATGCTATGCTAATGTTTGTTTTGTTTGATTTGCTGTTTTAGGATCTTTCTTGTACGATATGCATGTTGTAGCATGTGTGTGAGTTGGTTAGTTGGTTATTGGTTTTACGACACGTCGACCGTTGAGTCATATAGCGTCGCCAATCTCTCACGCCGATTGGTCGCGGGCGAAGAGTAGCGACAGGTGAGATTCGAACCCACAATCTTTCGATTGCGAGACGAGCATCTTGCCCCTAGACCACTCGTCCCCATATGTGTGTGAGTTGCCAAGCATGCTTCGATAATATATATATATATATATATATATATATATATATATATATATATATATATTGATATATTGATGGACCGGGATGGTGAGACCAGCTGTATCACTCACGACTAGAGCTCAGGACCAGCTGTATCACTCACGACTAGAGCCCAGGACCAGCCGCAGCAGGGGTGGTTTTCAAAGGTTTGTGAGGTAAGCATTGTCTACATATGCATGAAAACAGTGTCATGTTTAGCATGCATTTTTTCCAATGGATATGACCTCAAATGCACCTTAAATGTATTAATTCTTGGAACAAATTTACCTTCTGTCTGCCTGAGCAATATGTCTGCCTACAAAGTACAAAATATGAATATAATTTTGTTACACCCTGCTTACATTGCCGACCATATATGGCTTTTTTTTAATATGTGGAGCTGCAAAGTTTACCAAAGCATGTAAATATTGCGGAATATTACATGACAGGTGATGCCAGACCAGCTGCAGTACTCACGAATGGATCCAGACCAGCTACAATACTCACGGGAAGATCCAGACCAGCGGCAGTCCTCACAGATGGATCCAGACCAGCTACAATACTCACGGGCAGATCCAGACCAGCTGCAGCACTCACGGATGGATCCAGACCAACTACAATACTCACGGGAGATCCAGACCAGCTGCAGTACTCACGGGTGGATCCTGTCTGGTTACCGCACATTCGGGCTCCCTTCTCAGGCACACAGTACTCTGGAGTCAGCCAGTCCTTCTGGCAGTAGGGATCCATCGAACCTTCCAGGAGGAACACGTCAACTGGAACAGGGCGGCACAGGTCAGGTATGCTGCAGCTTCATCGAACCTTCCAGGAGGAGCACGTCAACTGGAACAGGGCGGTACAGGTCAGGCATGCTGCAGCTCCATCAGACCTTCCAGGAGGAACAGGAACACGTCAACTGGAACAGGGCGGCACAGGTCAGGCATGCTGCAGCTCCATCGGACCTTCCAGGAGGAACACGTCAACTGGAACAGGGCGGCACAGGTCAGGTATGCTGCAGCTCCATCGAACCTTCCAGGAGGAACACGTCAACTGGAACCCATAAGCTGAAGCTTCATTGAGGTTTGCGTTGTACAAAGTATTCGATATGGGTGTAGTCTGATAGTACCTTGCTCGGAGAAGGCAAGAAGGCTATAAACATGTCACGAAAGGTCGCATAAGTCACATTTGGATAATTCTTCTGATTAACAATATCACGGTGTGCGGTGGCTTGTAGGATTTGGTCACGGTCTGGTCTTCTCGTGTCTCTGGGACCTGTTGACGCGTGGACAGCGTGCTGTCGTCCCTCGGTCGTCACCACTTTGTGACGTTTTCTGGAGGTGTTAGTGGAAGCCGCCGCAGCGACGCCCGCCCCCGAACAGAAGTTGAGCTGGAAAGTGGTTCAATTTTACGAGTGCGACGATATTAGAAGGATGTATTTAGTATTAGTAGGATTGGCCCCCTGGCAGGAGGCAATCCATTCGAGATTCAGATGCCGCGAAGGCGCAGTACAAAAACAACTACTCTTGGGCAAACTTCGCGAACAATGCACTATTTTAGGAAGGAAATGATAGCCCTGGCATCGGGTGTTCAATCATTGCAAGTATAAAACTTCACCATGGCGTGCTGGCCGACGGCGAGGCGCTAATATCATTGTGTGCGATCTGTTCATCGTTGCGTGTTGATTGATATGCTTCCAGCCGATGAGCGTGTTTCCATGCTTCTTGATGCAGGATCGCAGCTGACGCGTTGATGTAAGCATGATTTGTGACGTAGCGCTATTTGTCTCACCGCATTGGCCGCCGCGGGGTTCGTAGCGCCGGGCGGATCGATGTCGGTTGTCGGTAGGGGCGTTTCCGGCCGTTCAACGACGCCTGGCACACGTGGTGGTTGTGTACCGTGGCACTCCTTAGCGTCACCACTTGCTGCACCACTTGCTGCAGCATACCTGGCCTGTGCCGCCTTGTTCCAGCGGCACCACGCAGCTGACGCGTCACCACCGCATCGCAACTGACGCGTCACCACTGTATCGCAACTGACGCGTCACCACTGCATCGCAGCTGACGCGTCACTACTGCATCGCAGCTGACGCGTCACCACTGTATCGCAGCTGACGCGTCACCACTATATCGCCCAGGCGCAATCGCAGTACTTTAAGCAGCTGTTTGACTCTTTCACATTGAGACGGTCGTGGTCGTCGCTTTTTTGCCGAAATTTTTAATTCGTCATTCAGGATGTGGCTCAAAGTTTTGTTGGAATAACTCCACACTCCGAAATGTGCAGCGTGGCCGATAAACCTGCAACTAGGTTACTCACGTGAATCGCTTCTCGCGTGAAGAGCATAAGGAGACTTCAACGCTTTGTGCCATTAGATGGAATGATAGTAGAGATAATTATATGTCTGTAGATATCGACCATTGTGAACGCCACGTTCGTAACTGACATGCATGACCCAACCTCGAATAGTGCTGTGTTGAACGTTGGGAGGCAATACACATGATGTACATATGCACCTGCTAAGTTCATCATTCGCTCTTGGCTTAATGTACTTGTAACTGAAATGTACTTGTAACAGAAAGTGTTTCAATGACACGCATACCAAGTGGGTACAATATTCACATACAATCTTCATTTTGAAGTCAGGTCACTGGCCCATGTGGGACCTCTGTGGTCTCAGGTACACTTACATTTGTGACCATCTTGGTCTGTAAGAAAAGTGCTTTAAAATTGGGCCATTTCGGTCACATTCTGCTATGCACACAAGGCCACTATTTCGATGCCAGGTTATTGACCCAGATGTGATCTCTCTGACCCTTGATGTACTTAGCAACATCACCATCGTGTTCTATGAGCGGACAGCTTTGACACTACACCCATATTGGCTATGTTCATAATCACGCACAATGACACCATCTGCAGGTCAGGTCAGGCCCTGACATTCCACATCAGTGACCCATTATGGAGTGAGTTTTACAGAGAAAATGACACCAGGAGTTGAAAAATTGCTGGGGCAATGTTTGCTGAGGAAGAAACAAACTTGAAAGAGGAATTATTCAAAAGGTAACGAGGTCAATAAAAGGTGAATGGCTAACATAACCCTAAATTTTACTCAGCAATTTGTTGCATTGGGTAGGTCGGCGGACGAGGGGTCTAGGGGAAAAAACCCCCCCCCCACAAAAAAAAGGGGGGGGGTGGGACCCCCCCCCCCCCCCCCCCCCCCCCCCCACCAACCGGGGGGAAAAGGGGGGGCCAAAAAAAAAAAACCAAAACCCCAAAAAAAAAAAAAAAAAAAAACAATTATTTTCGTTGCATTGGGTAGGTCTTACCTTTTGAAACGATGTATAAGTTTGGTTCGCTAATTACTACCATTAAAAAGATAGAGCAATATTTTAACCTACATTTTCTCCGTGATCTGAAAATTTCGATAGCTTGCAACTCGTGATGCTTGAAATCTAGAAACGGAAAATCTCATGATGTAATCTGGGTCGTCGATAACCACATGAAGCCATCTTAGTCAAAATCCGAGGGGGCGTGGTGAACACACCTTGGTGATTTATCCTGGAATCGCCCTAGAGCCACTGTGGAGAAAACCGCCCTATCATGCAATGATACAGCTTTTTGGCTCCCTTACAGTGTAAATATATTCGGGATATAATCAAGACTAGATGCGGAGTGCACCATATTCATCAGAAGTTCAGGACATCATTGATAAATAGTCATGCTGAGTAATAATATAGCCATTTGATTAGCATAAGGCACCAAAAGCTTTCGGAGATCTGGAAAAAATGTGGCATGGTTACCAAAAGATAGAAGATTACCTTGGTCTTTGAAGCAAGGTACTTTCCTCGGAAGATGGAAACAGTAGTGTGCACAAGCCTGCTGCGTCGTGCGGGTCCCGTGTATGTCAGGCACACAGCACGGTTTCATCGCCCGGCGACGTGTGACGAATCTGGCAACACTTCCAAACATAGCATAAACTACAATTCTGCAAAACGCAAGCATATTGCATTTACACTGACCATACCGTGGCATTTCAACACGCAAATCCTTATCTCCTGTTACCTGAAATTCATTTCACATAGCCGATTCAGCGCTGAAGTCATTCTCGTCACGTCTACACAATCACTGGAGGAATGAAGTGGCCAACGCTACATGCTCCCCTCCCCCGAAGAACCGAATTTCGTCATTAAAATGGAATTTTCTCGAAATCGGAGAGCATTTTGTGGCATAAATATCGTCTTCGACAGATGCGACGACTATTAGCTGTTCCAGTGAGTTTCCAAATCGGATATTTTCGCCCAAACCAGGCTTTTGGATCCTTCCCTGTACACAACGGACAGTGATGTCCGTTGTCTTTTCGTTCATAATCACTCGCTGCTCAGCGAGCGATTGTGAACGAGAAGTGCTCTGGACAAGACAGCGGTTTCTACCGGTACTCGGGAAGGCCGGTTGTTATCTTCTCTACTGTTCGTGATTTTTATAAACGATTTAACGGATCAAATTGATTCCTCCTGTCTGATGTTCGCCCATTGATTTCAAAATTTACCGTAAGATTACCTGGGTAGCCGATGAGATGTTTTTGCGAGAGAATTTCAGAGGTTGTGCAGACGGTCCAAAAATTGAAAGCTAAATTTGAACCATGGCAAGTGCAAACCGTTTCTGGTGACCGTGAAGAAGTTTACCGTTGAAACTACTGATGTGATTCAAAACCCTGCCTCCGAGCATGTGAACACCATTCACGACTTGGGTATCATCTTAGATTTGAGAAAATTAACTTCCGACCATCACATCGATATCATCATGAAAGAAGCCAACCGGGCACCGAGTCTTTTAGCTTTCGGTGTGTCCAGAATGCCGCAGCTGAATGATCCTTCAGCCAGCGTCTGTACAGGCGCCGTGGCACGCTCACGTCCGGTCAGTGCTCGAGTACTGCACAACTAGTCTGTACAGGCGCCGTGGCGCGCTCACGTCCGGTCAGTGCTCGAGTACTGCAGAACTAGTCTGTACAGGCGCCGTGGCACGCTCACGTCCGGTCAGTGCTCGAGTACTGCAGAACTAGTCTGTACAGGCGCCGTGGCGCGCTCACGTCCGGTCAGTGCTCGAGTACTGCAGAACTAGTCTGTACAGGCGCCGTGGCACGCTCACGTCCGGTCAGTGCCCGAGTACTGCACAACTAGTCTGTACAGGCGCCGTGGCGCGCTCACGTCCGGTCAGTGCTCGAGTACTGCAGAACTAGTCTGTACAGGCGCCGTGGCGCGCTCACGTCCGGTCAGTGCTCGAGTACTGCAGAACTAGTCTGTACAGGCGCCGTGGCACGCTCACGTCCGGTCAGTGCCCGAGTACTGCACAACTAGTCTGTACAGGCGCCGTGGCGCGCTCACGTCCGGTCAGTGCTCGAGTACTGCACAACTAGTCTGTACAGGCGCCGTGGCACGCTCACGTCCGGTCAGTGCTCGAGTACTGCAGAACTAGTCTGTACAGGCGCCGTGGCACGCTCACGTCCGGTCAGTGCTCGAGTACTGCACAACTAGTCTGTGCAGGCGCCGTGGCACGCTCACGTCCGGTCAGTGCTCGAGTACTGCAGAACTAGTCTGTACAGGCGCCGTGGCACGCTCACGTCCGGTCAGTGCCCGAGTACTGCACAACTAGTCTGTGCAGGCGCCGTGGCGCGCTCACGTCCGGTCAGTGCTCGAGTACTGCAGAACTAGTCTGTACAGGCGCCGTGGCGCGCTCACGTCCGGTCAGTGCTCGAGTACTGCATAACTAGTCTGTACAGGCGCCGTGGCGCGCTCACGTCCGGTCAGTGCTCGAGTACTGCAGAACTAGTCTGTACAGGCGCCGTGGCGCGCTCACGTCCGGTCAGTGCTCGAGTACTGCAGAACTAGTCTGTACAGGCGCCGTGGCACGCTCACGTCCGGTCAGTGCTCGAGTACTGCAGAACTAGTCTGTACAGGCGCCGTGGCGCGCTCACGTCCGGTCAGTGCTCGAGTACTGCAGAACTAGCTGTACAGGCGCCGTGGCGCGCTCACGTCCGGTCAGTACAGGCGCCGTGGCGCGCTCACGTCCGGTCAGTGCCCGAGTACTGCACAACTAGTCTGTGCAGGCGCCGTGGCGCGCTCACGTCCGGTCAGTGCTCGAGTACTGCATAACTAGTCTGTACAGGCGCCGTGGCACGCTCACGTCCGGTCAGTGCTCGAGCACTGCAGAACTAGTCTGTACAGGCGCCGTGGCACGCTCACGTCCGGTCAGGGCTCGAGTACTGCAGAACTGTCCGGCTTGGGGCTGCCAAGGTTCATATGGATAGGGCTGAGATAGAACAGCACACGTTCTTGATGTGACTGAAGGCACACTTTCCTTCACAAGCTGCTTCCCACTCGCTGTCGTGTGCAAGCTTGCTGCATCATTTTGAAAAGAGCACGCATTAAGGCACGCCGGGCGCAACATGACGTCATGCTCATCTGCTATATGTACTTACCATGATGGGATTGAATCGCCATTCTTGCTCTATCTATCTATCCATCTATCCATCTATCTTCCTACCTCCATCTTCACCTCTATCTCCACCACCTCCACTTCCTCCTCCACAACTTCACCATGTGTTTTGAAGGGCCATAATATCATGGTGACATAGACAATCACTCTGTGTATTACAGACTGATTGCTGATCTGCTCAAATTTAAACAAATCTGAGTCATTCTGAACTGGGATTGCAAACGCACATGTTTCTATTTAACATCAACAACTAAATACGCGATTCTGCACATTGAGAAGCAACACCAGATTCCGTCACCCATATGCATAGGTGTAGGCATCTAAAAAATATTGGGAGGGCACAATAGATGAATGGAGAAGGGCAAATGGATTGGGGGATTGGGGATGCATATCACGTAGGGTCCCACGTTAAAAGTAGAACTTATGGGGACAAGCTCAACATTGGGTGTGCCCTCCCAAAAGCATGCAAATCTACACCCCTGCCCCTAAGTAATTGAGGGAACAGCCCCCCCCCACCCCCTCGGCTCCTGCTCTCGCGTTCCTGAGAAAGACTTCAGCTATGGATTGGTTTGAGATGCGCGCTGTTTCTCGATTCGTACCGGAATTACTCGATGTGAAATTGTTCTTCAAGACCCCACAACGCGGCCGATTTTGACGCCAAGCTTGAATCACTGCATACCGTTATACAACGAACGGTGTATAATGGTATGCAGTGATTCAAGCCATGTTGCAGATGTTGTGAATATGCTGACAAATTGCAATCATCGAAACGTAACGTTATGTTTCGAAGGAAGCTTGTGAATCTTCGTCCAGCACGACCTTGATTTGGTTCAGATATGGATGTATTGCTACATTTTGCTTTCCACAGAGCCCAGGCAATCCATTTGAGTGGGCGTCCTGCAGCCACGGTGGCGACTTGGCTCTACCCCGCCATCGCTGGGGGCGTGGTATCGCCGACATCGCGGAGCACGACAGCCGGACCTGCCATGGGAGCACGCTCGGTGCTCGCCGTCCACCGGCTGCACGCCGGACACGGTGGACAGAGCGGGCACTTAGTGGACAAAGCGGGCACTTAGTAGACAGAGCTGACACTTAGTGGACAGGGCGGGCACTTAGTGGACAGAGTGGGCACTTAGTGGACAGAGTAGGCACTTATAGTGGAGTTTGGCGCCCATGACGCCCGCCTGCTGCACACCGGACACGGACAGCGCGGGCACTTAGTGGACAGAGCGGGCACTTACAGTGGACACAGCGAGCACTTACAGTGGAGCTTGGCGCCGCAGTAGGTGGGGTCGGGCCGCAGGATGTCGTAGCAGCACTCGACGTTGGCCGGGTACGGCGACGGGTAGTCGTCCGACTCCATCACGCCCTCCAGGCCGGAGAAGCGCATCACGCACCCCTCGTCCTGGGCCAGCGCTGCGCAACACGGGGCGACCGCTGGCGTTACGGTGCGACCAGGCGCGGCCATTGCTGCATGGCGCGCCAGCACCAGTAGCCCAGTGCACGGAGTCGCCGAGTCTGGACACCATTGGCCGGCAGGTGGGAGCATGTTACTCCCTCCTGCATACAACATAGCATGTTACTCCCTCCTGCATACAACATAGCTGAACCAACCAGGAACCAATCGAATATCGAATTGGTTTAATCGGACATCAATCGCCTGGATTTTTGCTAACCGATGTACATATATATATATATATATATATATATATGCATTAATGTGTGGGTGTGGGTGTGTGTATATGTGTGTGTATATGTGCGTGTGTGTGTGTGTGTGTGTGTGTGTTCGTATGTGTGTGTGTAGGCTGTGTGAACATTTAAAGTTTCAGACCATGCTACTGTTCAGGAAAATCAAGTTACTGATAAGATGTCACGGAGTTCACCATAACGTGCTCAAAGTCGTCACTAATGTGAGAATGCAAGAGCGTGAGGCCCAATCTGACCTATCATTTGATTTGTGTCAGATCAGAAGAAGCAAAATCAAATTTAGGTCCAAGTCGGACTCTCACTGATGAATTACGCAACATATTAACGTGTCACTACATATAGTCCGGAAACGATTTCTGTCAAACCTCATCTACACTAGCACGCTATGTGTAACTATAGTCCAGAAACGATTGCTGCAAAAAAGCTCATCTACACTAGCACGTCGGCGTCCAAGGGTCTTTAAATAATTTACAACGCGTTGCATCGCTAAAGCACATGGGATGTCATTGGTTTTTTGTTTTCATTAGCATTATTGATCAACATATGAGCGTATTTTTCGAATCCAACTGACAACAATATTCAGCACAGTTAGGGTCAGTGAATATTACATGTGATGCGTGGTGGCGTACTTGGGATAGCGAGCGGCTAAGATTTACGTCTCTTCACATTTGAATTATAATGGAATGTAGATATTTGACACGTCTTATTGAAATGTAGTTGCTTTAAATACGATTGCAATACCAGAATTAGATCCCTAAAAAGCCGACGAACAAATGAAAAGCAAGCAAAGGCAAACAATTGTTTGTATTCTATCTAACTGCGATGGTGGCTGTTCGGAACTGGGAGGCACATTTGCCAACTGCTACCACCTGGATTCACCAGGACTTGTCCAGCCCATTTTAAGGATAAATACAGAGCACTCTAGAAATGTGTTTTTACCATTCCAATGAGACAAGGAAAACAAGGTTATTTTTGTAGATGTAAAAAACTAGCGCAAAATGACACATGGCAAAACTAAGCTTACTGAAGAAATGTCAAAATCATGATCTAAAAGCAAACAAAAAGCGCGAAGTTCTGATCAAGATGCTAACAAATTCCAGAATTGGCACGGGCCGCTACGAAATCTCTCAATTCGAGTTCCACGGCCAACGCATCCGAAAGTGACCAACATGATAACAAATATCCTCGAACTTTCTTCAACCACAACGCTTTTAACATGTTCCTGCCATTTCCAGTACCAGTCGAAAACCTCATCTTCTAAACAGGACACACATCGGCACGTACTCCTAAAATCCGCACACATCGACACGTACTCCTAAAATCCGCACACATCGGCACGTACTCCTGAAGTCCGCACACATCGGCACGTACTCCTGAAGTCCGCACACATCGGCACGTACTCCTGAAGTCCGCACACGTCGGCACGTACTCCTGAAGTCCGCACACATCGGCACGTACTCCTGAAATCCGCACACATCGGCACGTACTCCTGAAGTCCGCACACATCGGCACGTACTCCTGAAGTCCGCACACGTCGGCACGTACTCCTGAAGTCCGCACACATCGGCACGTACTCCTGAAGTCCGCACACATCGGCACGTACTCCTGAAGTCCGCACACATCGGCACGTACTCCTGAAGTCCGCAGCACATCGGCACGTACTCCTGAAGTCCGCACACATCGGCACGTACTCCTGAAGTCCGCACACATCGGCACGTACTCCTGAAGTCCGCACACATCGGCACGTACTCCTGAAGTCCGCACACATCGGCACGTACTCCTGAAGTCCGCACACATCGGCACGTACTCCTGAAGTCCGCACACATCGGCACGTACTCCTGAAGTCCGCACACATCGGCACGTACTCCTGAAGTCCGCACACATCGGCACGTACTCCTGAAGTCCGCACACATCGGCACGTACTCCTGAAGTCCGCACACATCGGCACGTACTCCTGAAGTCCGCACATCGGCACGTACTCCTGAAGTCCGCACACATTGGCACGTACTCCTGAAGTCCGCACACATCGGCACGTACTCCTGAAGTCCGCACACATCGGCACGTACTCCTGAAGTCCGCACACATCGGCACGTACTCCTGAAGTCCGCACACATCGGCACGTACTCCTGAAGTCCGCACACATCGGCACGTACTCCTGAAGTCCGCACACATCTACACTTACCCCTAAAGTCGACACACATCGACACTTACCCATAAAGTCAACACCCATTGGCACATACCCCTAAAGTCGACACCCATTGTCACTTACCCAGAAAGCCGACACCCATTTGCGCTTAGCCCTATAGTCGATACCCATTAGCACTTGCCCCTAAAGTCGACACACATCGACACTTACCCCTAAGGTCGACACCCATTGACACTTTCCCCTGAAGTCGACACCAATTGGCATTACCCCTAAGGTCGACACCCATTGTCACTTACCCCTAAAACCGACACCCATTGGCACTTACCCTTAAGGTCGACACCCATTGACACTTACCCCTAAAGTCGACATCAATTGGCACTAACCCCTAAAGTCGACATCCATTGGCACCTACCCATAAAGTCGATATCCATTGGCACCTACCCATAAAGTCGACACCCATTGGTAAAAACCGACACCAATTGGCACTTACCCCTAAAGTCAACACCAGTTGGCACTTACCCCTAAAGTCGACACCTATTGGTACTTACCCCCTAAAGTCGACATCCATTGGTAAAAACCGACACCAATTGGCATTTAGCCCTAAAGTCAACACCCATTGGCACTTACCCTAAAGTCGACACCCATTGGCACTTACCCCCTAAAGTCGACACCCATTAGCACCTACCCCCAAAGTCGACACCCATTGACACTTACCCCCTAAAGTCGACATCCATTGGCACTTGCCCCTAAAGTCGACATCCATTGGCCCTTACTCCAAAGTCGACATCCATTGGCACCTACACCTAAAGTCGACACCCATTGGCACTTACCCCTAAAGTCGATACACTCGGCGCACGAGCAGTGGCTCTGCGAGTTTCCGCAGTAGCCGAAGTCGGAGCAGCAGGGCCGCTCGCTGCGTCTGTTGCACGTGGACGGCTCGCCAGACGCCAGCGGGAAGCGCACTCCACAGCGGCCGTCAGAACGCCACGTCGGCCCCGACGACATTCCGCACCCTGGGTCACAGTGGCTGGGTCAGGTCAGCCTGGGTCACGGTCACCAGGTCAGGTCAACCTGGGCTGCAGTCACTGGGTGAGGCCCGTCGGCGCGCTATGTGGGCCCCGACGACATTCCGCACCCTGGGTCACAGTGGCCGGGTGGTCACTGTGTGGTCACGGCCATCGGGTCCGGTCAACTTGGGTCACAATCGCCAGGCTAGGTCAACCTAAATGACATCCACCGTATCCGATCAGCAGGCGTGCGTTGCAATCGCTGGGTCGGCTCCCATAGTCACAAGATCAGTTACCAGTGTACCAGTCCAGTACTAGTGTACTAGTCCAGTACCAGTGTACCAGCGTGTGCACCAGTCGCCAGGTCAGGCGAGATCAGCCTGTGTGACAGTCATCAAATCAGTGCAGGTCGGCGGCAGTGTACCGTGGCTCTGAACGTGCAGTTTGCGACAAAGGCTGCAAGCCCGGCGACAGATGTAACTAAGAGGACCTGGTCACTGATAGGGAAGGCACCACATTGTGAGAGGCGTGGTTGAACGAAATGCAGAACAAAACGGCGAAGCTGGATCATCCACACCGTAGTTCAAGTATCCGAGGCAGAAGTAAGGGTGGACAACATTTTGCCAAGATGTCACCAAACTCCTAATATGACTTCCTCAATATTTTTCAGGAGCTATAGCATATTTTGTGGATTGACGCGACACCGTCTGGGTGAACAAAAACTGGACTTGTCACAACAGACACACGTGCGAAGAAATAGATCGGTTAAAAACTGGATGAGGTCGGATTCATGTTTCTCTTCGTGTAAAAACGCGAGAGTAGACTGGCCCGGGCTTCGCCCTCGCCCGTGATAATAGTAATCACCGGGCAAGAGCGGTGCTGCATGCAGGAACTTGGCTAACAGAGGGAGGAATAATTTCAAACTATTTTATAGTGAATTGGACAAATATGGGTGCTGTTTAGGGGACAACAAACATAAATATATGACAGTAGACCAACACCATTTCTTGGCCGTGGCAAGGTTCATGAACGCAAGGCTATAGGTTATTTTTTAGATTGCTTAAATTTGCGTATTGCTACTACAGCATGTAACTCGTGCACTTGCCTTCTTTGCTGTCCTTTAGCAAGCGGATATTTAGCAATTCGATCGCTTGGAGTGCGAACTGCAACCATTTCGTCCATTCCCATGGATGAAAACTGGAGACGCGCCACCCTAAAATGGGCGTACCGAGACAGTGCGGCCCTGGAGGCAGCGCAAGTTGTGTGAAGTGTGTTGCCATTCACTAAATATCGTGCATATCGCACCACCGATGAGCATGTTAGCGTTCGGTTAAACCCGGGGCGATGCAAGTCTACTGCAATTTATCATAGACTGGACACTGTGCAGTCAGTAGACAGGGCACCATACAGCAAATAATGCATCAAGAATAAATGCAAGTGGACCACGGGCAGAATAAAAAGAACGGATAATACTACTTCACGAAGAAGTCGCACAGACAACTTTCTGTCATGGGCGATTGAAAGACGTTGCGCAGCAATGTATGTTCAGAGAGGTTTGATGGCATTTAATAGTGCTGACTCTACATCTTAGGGAGTGGGGAAGATAAAGGACTCACTGACCTCGTCTCTCCTTCCCATCCACCTCCTCCATTCATACACCTGTGTGCTGGATGACACGCTGCACCTCAAGAATTCGCTGCGGAACACTTTCACGACTCATGTAGACACTAGCTATTGTGCGAAAAGCAAACAGCATCAAGGCTCTCCGCAAAATCATTTCAAACAGGAAAGCACAGCAGTCATTTGATGCCTGTGGTAGCATGAATGTGGTAGCACGACTGTGATAGCATGACTGTGTAGCATGACTGTGATAGTATGACTGTGGTAGCATGACTGTGTAGCATGACTGTGGTGGCATGACTTTGGTAGCCTGGTTGTGGTGGCATAACTGTGGTAGCATGACTGTGATAGCATGACTGTGGTGGCATGACTGTGGTAGCATGACTGTGGTAGCATGACTGTGGTAGCATGACTGTGGTAGCATGACTGTGCTTGACCATAATTCAGCTGATGCTGATGTGCAACTAACTCCTGAGTGCCGTTGTGCTACTGGCAGGATGGGACGACCGACGTGCCGTTGTATGTATGAATGCATGAATGCATGGATGTATGTATACATGGGTGCATGGATGTATGGTTGTATGGTTGTATGTATGTATGGTTGTATGGATGTATGGATGTATGAACGAATAAATGTATGAATGTATGAATGTATGGATGTATGAATGTATGGATGCATGGATGTATAGATGTATGAATGTATGAATGTATGAATGTATGAATGTATGGATGTATGGATGTATGAATGTATGAATGTATGAATGTATGAATGTATGGATGTATGTATGCTTGAACCGATGCATGACCAGGATCATGGATGAGGCAACGTCTTACAAGTTGGGTGAGATGAGGATACAAGTCACAATTTTTACGTCGTTTCTATGGCGAAAAGGTGCTTTGCCAGGAAATTGATGTACATTTGGCGTCCGATGCCAAATTTGTTAAGCCCACAAATTAGTTTGTAGAACGCAATCAACGTAACTGATTCCTCTGATGTGCGGCCGCTGTCGGCGGACGAGCGCATTCCTGCAGAACTAACAGTAACATCAATACTGGAGAGCTGGCACTCTGGCGATCCAACAGATTCAACACATCAAGATTATTGGAAGCATTAACTCTCATTGATCGTTTCTGCTACATTATTTCCTCCAGCTGTTCCCCCTCGCCTGTTTCGTACTTGAATGCTGTGTCGCGTCTCTTTTCCTGGCCTGAAAAGAGTTATGGTATGCTTACTACTTCGCTTACTCTTTGATAAGCCCTCGCGATTAAGCAATTCTCTCCATTAACTAGTTTGCTCTAATGACCCGTGATGGTTGTCCGATTTGGTAATGTACAGTTCAATAACCCCAGTCTTATTAATTATGATGCCCATAAACTCCCACAGAGCATTAGGGTAGGGCGAATGGATTTATTGATAAACATTATTGTTTATGCTAAAAAAAGTTTATCACCCTAATGTCTCGCGAGACAGCGCTCA
>JAOTOM010003616.1:87500-170778 GCA_034440615.1 Ashinkailepas kermadecensis
TGACAGTCTTATGATCAATACACTTTGAATGCTTCGATTGGGCATCTGTTCGTGTTTCAGGTCAGACAAACTTTCGGCTTAATTGGTCTTCCAGAATCTCACCACGTCCAGTCTTGACGTGGTGAGACTCTCTTCGTCAATCGCTCAGAAAATTACACATCTTCTTTTCCTTCATCGTACTTTTTCAGTTCGACATGAACTAAAACATATGATGGTGCTCATCTCTACCCCTTTGGCCCTACCCCGTAGATTGTCCCAGACTCATACTGGTTGTCCTTATTCGATTTGAAGTATTAAAAGAACTCATAGCATATGCATTGAGGGCCTTGAAACTTACATATTTGGGTGGCCATTCTACTCCATGATTTGTCAGAAAGGTTAAGAATTTGTGCGTACTTAATTTGTGCGATTTTGTAATGTCCAATTGGGTCTTATTCGATGTGCTTTGTGATTCTTTGATCTTCGTAAATTTCCTTGCCCTTTCTTCGCTGTTTTCCGATTGGTCTTCGTTAAAAAGATGTCAGTAAATAAATAAAAGTATGGTTTACTTGCCATATTGAGCGGCTTGAACTTTTGTCATGAGTGCTGCACTCGCGAACCAGCTAAGGCAAGGTAGTATTGACAATCAAGCTTGACAAAGTCAACAACAAGGCATATAAGCCATGCAGTCCTACAACAAAATAATTTATTGTATCGTGCGCCTATCACTTGCTCCGTCAAGGCCTTTAAACATATCGACACCCCCTCGATGATTAAATGTAAGTGGTATCAGGATCTGGTATCAGGATCTGGTATCAGGATCTGGTATCATGATCTGGTATCAGGATCTGGTATCAGGATCTGGTATCAGGATCTGGTATCAGGATCTGGTATCAGGATCTGGAATCCGGAATCAGGGCGAGAAACTATGCGCATATGACTTGAACAAAATGCGAGTAATTTTATGAACTAATGTTAGCTATGAAATTATGGTAGTTATGTGATGAAAATAACGCAAGCTGAATGACCAGTTACGGGATTCCATCTAACTTATGCCATACGTGCGTATATAACTAGGTTCATCCAGTGGCGTAGTCAAGTGGGGCGAGGGGATTAGCACCCCTGGAGGGTCTGAGGGGGCCTTCAAGGCGACCGCCTTGAGGGGCCCTGGCCCCTTGGCCGAAATGAAGGTCCCCTGGACAGAATAATAGGGATCCCGGTCGATGTGTGATCTCTCAGTCGGCCCTTCCCGGGCCGATGAAGAGGGCCGAGGGCCGCGGGTCAACGGAGAATACCAACGGGCAGATGATTCGGACCCTGGACTGGGCCAACGTGAAGAGCTTCTAGGTCGACAGAGGGGCTCCGGATCGTTGGAAGGGCCCCAGGCTGACGGAGGGGCTCAGAACCAATATGGAGAGCCTGAAGGCGGGGCCCAGGCCGAAGAACGGGCCCCTGGCGTGATGGAGGGGGCCAAAGCTTTTGAAAATTGACTTCCGGCCTGACGGACAAAGCTCTGGGTCGCTACAGACAGCCCCTGAGACGATGGAGGGGTCCCTAGTTGTCGAAGATGAGCTCGAGCAGTCAGAAAGGGCCCTGGTCCCACGGGTGGGCCCAATCTGCAAACAAAGCCCCGGGCCTGATGGAAGAGGCCCAAGCCGTTGGAAAGGGGCCTCCGGCCGGACTGAAGAAGGCCAATATCGCAAATGAGGGCCTCTGAGCCGAAGGAGAAGACCCCCAGCTGCAGGAGGACTCCGAATCATCGGAGAGGGCCCCTAGCCGGTATGAAGGGCCCCTGGGCCGATCGAGGGGCCGAAGCCGCACAGAGGGGCCCTGACGTGATAAAGGAGGCATAAGCTGTTGGAAGAGGGACGTCCATCAGGACGGAGAATGTCCTGAGCCGTGAAAGAGGGCCCCTGAGCCGACGGAGGGGGCCCTGGGCCGGACGTGCAGGGCCACTGGGTCGGCTTTGGCTCACGCTGATGGAGAGGAGCTCGAACCTGATAGCGAGTCTCAGGCCGACGAAGAGGCTCCCGAGCCACGGAGACGGTTCGGGCTGAAGAGGAGGGCTTCCGGTTGCAACATAAAGAGCCTCCAAGGTCATGGAGGGGTCATGGAGGGGTCATGAACCATTAAAAACAGTGGGGCAGCCAAGGGGTGAAGGAACACCCACAACCCACTCTCTGGTCAGTTCGAGGTGGCCCTCCAGGTGACTACCTTGAGTTGTCCTCAAGGCCCCTCAAGACGTAGGGGTCGAGATATAATCGAGGAATATTTAAATGCACCCAACAGTTTGTGTGGAAAGGGCCCTTGAGACCTGATGACGTCCACCGTGGGCTGGTAAGGGCCGTGAAGACAAGAGAGCTGGAATGCCTATGCCAGCTGGAAGCAGTCTCGAGCAGTCTCGACTGGAAAGGACTCTTAGCAGTTGAGGCATAAACAGGACTCTGAGGGCCCTGCGAAATCAATTGGGCGCCTGAGGACCAGAGAGGGCTGGGATGATCTTGGGGTTTGAAAGGCACCCGAGGGATGAATAGGACTCGGAAGAGCTGAAGAGGACTTGTAAGGGTCCATCTCGGAGCTGAAATTCCCCTGAGATGAGAACTAGATCATTGGGCCATTGAGGACTGTGATGGGCCTCTAAAAAGAGGACAGGGCCTTGAAGGATAAAGAGGGTCTCAGAGAGCCAGGGAGGACTGGACTGGGATTCTTGTCAGGTCGGATGGGATCCCTAATGGATGAACACGATCCTCTGAGCAAGGTCCTCTGAGAGCAAAAAGATTTCCTGGGGGTTGGCGATTGTTGTGAGGAATACTGAGGGCCAGCCACAGAGCCAAAATTACCTTGAAACCGACAGAGCTGCCGATAACTTGGAAGGACCCCAAGCAGCTTGAGAGGAGCACTGGGGGCTAAAAGAGCTCCCTGAGATCCAAAGAATGTTTCTAAGACCAATGATGGCTGTGAGGAATGACGAGGGCCCGCCTCAGAGCTAGAAAAACTGCCAAAAACTGGAAAGGGACTTTAACAGCTGGAGGCGGTCCCAGCATCGGAAAGCATTCCTTCAGGTTAGACAAATGCGGTTGTCCTCATCCTCCTGTTGTCACCCAGTTATTCGTTACACCCCCACTACATATCCTGATTTTGCAGTCTTAAAGGGAATATCGGAACTTTCTTCAGTGCGGTGGTCGGTTTCCGCTATCCTCCTAATTGTCCAATTGATGGCTGTTATAGTGATTTGTTCACAACATGGATTATTCCATTTCCCCGGATTATTCCCACAGGCGCGGCCTTGAAGTGACCAATCATGCTGGGGAGGGAAGTCGGCGACAACGAGCTATTGGAAGGTCTGGGTCGGGCTGCTTGGTGAGAAATATGTCGAACTGGGGCGAGAGGATGGTGCGCTCC
This sequence comes from Ashinkailepas kermadecensis, assembly GCA_034440615.1. Lineage (NCBI taxonomy): Eukaryota > Metazoa > Arthropoda > Thecostraca > Neolepadidae > Ashinkailepas > Ashinkailepas kermadecensis. The sequence continues at coordinate 90,882 of JAOTOM010003616.1, forward strand.
ACATTTTCCGACGCAACTCTCAGGGCATAGCCCAGCAATGGAGGGGCACAATTCAATATTGACAGAAACACGTCCCATACCGCAAATAAATGCAAAACGACACTTGTGGATTCCATGTTTCCACGTTCCCGCCGAAGTTGACAAATGCTGAACTGAGTTGACTGAGGCCTTGTCTTGGAATCATATCATGATCGGATGTCTAGTGACATGCTCCTTATAATTCTCCTGAGCGTGGCATGAATAAGGAGAGAGATGAGGAATGCTTTCATTATGTCAGCGGCATGCGGTGACTGGAGTTGTCAGAACGTAGATCGCCAGTTGTTGTTTTCACGACGTTGTGTGTCAAGCATGCATCTTTTGTGTCAAAGAAGTTAATTTCACGGTGTATATAGTTTCTAAGCATGTAATCAACGTACGTTTACATTTTGCTTCTGCCTGCCTGCTTGCTGGGGGGCTCAGAAGCTGTGCCTGAATTTGCCACCACTGAAGTAAAAAGGAAGACTTTGCATCATTAGTCGGCTAGGCAACGACATTAGTCGGCCGAATTGTGCAATGGATGGGAAACACTGCTTATGGTACGAATGTCTTGTTACACAAACACCATGAACACTCCAGAATTTCCTTGAATAAAAATTAAACGTCGCGATAACTATTCGGGTTTAGGCAAAGCTACCAGTGTCGTAGCCACGGGGAAGGGGCAAACGGGGCAGGCCCACCCCTTGGCGGATCCAAGGGAACCTCAAGGCGTAGGGGGTCCGCAAGGGCCACCTGGGCCGACGCGAAAGGCGCACAGACAGACGAAATGGGTCCGGGCTGACAAAGAAGGATTCCGGGATGATGAAGAGGGTTCCGAGTCAACGTAGAGTGTTCACGGGCAGATGTTGAGGGCCCTGGGCCGATGTGAAGGGCCCGTGGGCTTAGGAATGGGTTCAAGCTAAAGAAAGGACCACTGGCCTGATTAAGGGGGTTGGTATTTTTCAAAGGGACACCCGGCCTGATGGAAAAGGCCCTGGGCCGTTACAAAAGACCCCTGAGAACCCCTCAGACAACAAAGAGGAGGCCCTAGCTGCCGGAGAGGACTCCGGATCGTCAAAAAGGGCCCCGAGACGATGTGAAGGGCTGCTGGACCGACTGGCTGAGGTCCAAGCCGTACAAGAGCCTCTGATTTCATGGAGGGGACCAAGCTGTTGAAAGAGGGCTTCAGGCTTGACAAAGGAGGTCATGGGTCGTTAAAGAGGACCCCCTGAGCCGACAGAGAGGAACCGTAGCTGCGGAAGGACCCTGCCTTCGGGGGGGGAGAGAAAAAAAAAAGCGGGGGGAGGAGAGGGGGTTAAAGAGGAGGAGGGCCCCGGGTGAGGGAGGAGGGTTCGGTGAAGGAAGGACGGCCCCCGGCGGGGGGGGGGGCGGCAAAAAAAAAAAAACCCCCCCAGTGAGGGGAAGGGGCCGAGCCAAAAGGGGGAGGGGAAAAAGACCATACGGAGAGGGCCCCGAGCCAGACGGAGAGGGCCCAGAGCCAGACGGAGAGGGCCCCGAGCCAGACGGAGAGGGCCCCGAGCCAGACGGAGAGGGCCCCGAGCCAGACGGAGAGGGCCCCGAGCCAGACGGAGAGAACCCGGCCCGAGCCAGACGGAGAGGTCCCGGGGGGAAGGGGGGCCCGGGCCGGGGGGGGGGAGGGCCCAGAGCCAGACAGAGGAGAGGGCCCCGGGCCAGAGGAGATGGCCCGAGCCAGACGGAGAAGGGCCCCGAGCCAGACAGAGAGGGCCCGAGCCAGACGGAGAGGGCCCCGAGCCAGACGGAGAGGGCCCCGAGCCAGACGGAGAGGGCCCCGAGCCAGACGGAGAGGGCCCCGAGCCAGACGGAGAGGGCCCCGAGCCAGACGTGCAGGACCACTGGGTCAGCTTTGGCTCACGCTTTGGCGCACGAGAGGGGTCTAGAGCTGACAGCGGGTTTCAGGCCTTCATGATAGAGACTTCTTGACAGAGGGGGATCTTGTTGCAAAATTGACTTTAAAAAGGAAAAAACTCACGAAAATGTCCAGGAAGTCACTCAGTCACGTGAAAACAGCTATCATGAAAGCGGGACGACGGCCTCTTCATTGTGGAACTTCCAATTCTTCGCAGTAACACAAACGTATTATTCTAAACCGCGATGTATGAGATATTCGGGGTCTTTACATATGCTGCACGAGCAAGACGTTGAGCAACGAGTCAAGGAGTTAAAAACCACTGATCTAAAATGATCCTTGCATTAAGCATATCTTTATTACCGAGTTGTGCACAGCGTATGTTGAACCTATTCGATTACTTTGCCCGGTTTCTGCTAGCTCTTTCATTGTCCTCTTGCTATGCCTTCTTCTTTGCCATCGGCATTTTCCTTTCCACGCCTTGCCCTGCCTTCTGCTTCAGAGGTCGCCAAACTAAGAAGCTCTGGGTATACACGGGATGTAGGTTGGCTACCTTAGAATTTCTGAGAGCCCGGCGAATCTTGCTCGGTCGATTCGGTGATGCTCCCACCTGTCGCAGCACGAAAGCCGCATCCGTAATGCCCCCAGCGGCATATGTGCGTGGAACTGGACTGACTGCTCTGATCGTACTGGCTCGCTTCTGATTGTACCTGCGGACTCTTTCTGTGCCGCTGGTATGAACAATTATTATATGTGTTCATGTGCGCCTGTGACAGCCTATATTTACTGATGACCTTTGTTTTAAAACTCGACGATAGGTTGTAGGAGCCATGAGTTTATTGTGGATGGCCGGAACATACGTCTTTGTCTTTGTCTTTGTCAGCACGAACGCTTTGCCTGGCAGCCTCCACGAGCTGCAGAGAACTGTGCTGTTGAGCAACTCTTGAGGTTGCCCGACGCTGAGAACGGCCGCTGAGCTGAGCGTAGATTCTAGCTGGTCGTTCTCGAGCTCTCTCCACGGCTTCGTCATCATAGCCGGTCTCGGCTTTATCACCACTCACGACGTGGTCACCACACTTCAGGGACACTGGGAACACCTTGTCTCCCAAAAGATAAGTTGCACACTGACCTATTGATTTGTCCTGGATTCGCTTATACTTAGCCCACTTCATTTTTAAGTTCTTGGCGATCAAGTCGGTCCCCTTTATCACGTCCACAACCGACGACTCACTCTGGATAATTTTTTTCCTGAATCAACTGCAAACTAGAATTGCACACATGATGATAATAGTTGCCACGTCCAAACGCCTTTGAACTGGTTTTGAACGCCCACTAATTCCTCTCTGCTGAAGCGCACCTCCATGTTCACTGTACGCAAAATCCAACTGCACTGATCCGACTCTTACAGGTATAGACAGCTAGCTCCGCTGCCATGGGGAACGCTTAGTACGTGACCTATCTCGACTCAGTCGCCTCCTTGGTCAGGAGAGTATTTTTTTTGCATAGCGACCGCTGGATCAGGTTACCCAGTCAGACACCCCGTCACGCGTCGCGGAGTCCGGCTCGGGCTTCCCCGTGCCGCCCGTGCCGGCCACCGCACCGCACCGCGACATGCCGGGGTACCATTGGTCCCTATCGGTGCTGGGACAGCTAGGTGCAACTGAAACTTACGGTACATATAATCAAAGGACTGCTGATTTCATTTGTATTGGTCTCTGGCTGTGCGCTGTTGTGCGTTTTAAAACCTTATTGAAACCTGGAGGTTTTAAACGTTTAACGACTATTGTAACGACTTATTGTTTGATCAAAGATTGCATATTGTGAACCGTTCTATGCCTTTTTGAATTACTTACTCTGTTGAAACTATTCTCAGTTGTCGCTAAATATCTCGTCCAGGTTTCTAGAATGCGTCTTACCTTTATCAGTCGTCAAACTCCCACATTTGTACACATTTGCATCGTTTTTTCCACATGTAATGTTGTCCATGTTCGTAGACTTATTACTATGCCAAATCGTGTGTAAATATTCATACAATCTGTGACCTAGTGTGCTTCAGGCATCTGCTGATGCAATGGTGCCACAAATATCGCGTCATTAAATAGTCGATAAATACATTGCCGGGCAGTTTTTTCTTTGAGTTATCACGCTGTGGAATGGTTGGTTAATGCAACATCACTAATGAAAGAAAATGTGTCTAGAAACGAGGCGCCTCGCTCGTCATGCGTCGGAGACACCGGTCTTACCAGTACGAAGATGCACAAGGATACTACGGTTCCGGAAGAGTTTCGCCGGTTAACGACGGCACGGGTTAAGGCGACCGAGTAGCCTTGAGGCCGTCGTGGATAAGAGGACGCGACCAAACTGTCCCCCCCCAATGCTCCTATCACGAAAACAGATGAAGCATCATTGCAGCCGCGCACGGCGCGTGTGCTCACCTGCCGCCGCCACCCCGACACCGACGACACAGAACGCCACAAGCCGGCCGACCACCTGCACCATTGTTCTGCAGTCTCGTGGCGCCGCCACGCCGTACGTGATCTTCATACGACCAGCCCTGGTGCCGGCCTCGCCCACCCGCCCGACCTCGCTGGTCGCCGCAGGTCCCGCCGCCTAACTCGCTCGCCGCGGCAGGTCTGGCCACTGGCCGCACTCAATGAGGGAGGTGCGACCGGACCTCGCCGATCACCACAGGTGTGGCCGCCAACTCGGCTCGCTGCGCAGGTCCGAGCCGGGAACCCCGCCGGCCACAGAAGGTCCGACCTGAGCTCGCTCGCCACGCAGGGTCCGCGGCCTGACCTCACTCGACACGGAAGGTCCGACACGACCTCGGCCGCCGAGCACGAGATCGAACCGCGACCTCGCTGGTCACAGGAGGTCTGCGCTCGACTCCGCCGGTCGCGCTGGGTGTCGCCAACACTGCAGTCGGCCCGGCCCGAGCTGGCACAGCACGTGGTTGTCCGCGTCACACGGCAGCTGGACCGACACTGACGCAACACGCCGCCCAGGAGCCACCGCGTTCAATGTGCCGCCGCTGCGCCGCACTGGCGGCGACTGGCCGGGCGCGCCGCCGTCCGCGCCGCCGTCCGCGCCGGAGGTCCGTGCCGGAGGACCGCGCCGCCTCCCGGACCGTCACAGACGCCTTCGGCAGACCGCCGCGCGCCCGGCCGGCCAGTCGGCGGCCAACCTCTGGCCCTTGTGCGAAACGAAAAACGCGCTTCTAAACTCGGCAGGGGCGGGCTGACAGACACAGTAGGGTCCGGCTGACAGCCTCTGTAGGGCCCGGCTGACCAGCTCAGCAGGGGCGGGCTAATTAGCACAGTAGGGCCCGGCTGACCGGCTCAGCATAGTCATAGTCATAGTCATAGTCGTATATTGAGTTCTCCATATTCATGGCTTTTCAGCACTCGCGTCAATACATGGTTCAATGATAAAAGAGAAACACGAATTATGAAAAACACTAAATAACGCAAAACGTCAATGGAAAAAGATAAAATGATAAAACCTGCCATCAAATACGCCCCTGAGCATCAACCCTATTATTCCACGTGCTGACCGCCCGATACAGAAAGCTGCGCCTCGCAGCTTCCGTATTAATTGCGGGGCAGCTCTAATTTATTTGCGTCAGTTCCTCGAGTGCTCCTACTGGAGATTTCGGAGCGGAACTTAATACTGTTAGCCAATGTAAGGGGGTCAGATGTTGCAAGCAGTCTTCCAACCATGGCCAAATCGCGCTCCTGAAGCATGTTGTAGAACTTCAGCCAATCCAGGGCCTCTAGCGTCGCTGTAATGTGCTCTCGTCGACTTAAGCCAGAGACGATACGTGCGCCGAAATTGATGACCTTTTGAATTCGGTGTTTGAGTTTTGCTGCAGCTCCCCCAAACAGTCATATTGTAATAGATGTGGGGGAAAACCAATGCCTGAACCAGTAACTTTTTCGTTTCGGGGGGGAATTTTGTGCCGTAATTTTGACAGCCCGACGAGAACACAGTAGCAGCGGCGAGTTACTTGGGATATCTGTTTTTCCCATGACAAAGCTGAATCTACATAGATGCCGAGAATTTTGGCGTGGGGCGAGGGCTTGATTTCGTTGTCCCCAAATGTGATAGAGAAGTTTTCGCCAAGTTTCAGACGCCGAGATTTTACAACTATTAGTTCCGTTTTGCTAGGGTTGATTTTGAGCCGATCTTGGGTAAACCAAGTTAGAGCCATACTCAAGGTGTGCTCTACTCGTTGTTTTAATACTTCAAAATTTGCCGGGGTGTCTGAGTCCAGAAATTGCACGTCATCAGCGTAGGCGACCTGTTTTCCGTCTGGGCGATGAGATCCAAGGTCGTTGGTGAAAATCAAATCTAATTTTGGGCCACATAGAGAGCCTTGAATCACACCGTGGGTCACTGGTAGCGCCTCAACGGAGCTGCCCTGAATTGTCTGAGTTCGACCATGCAGCCAATCCCTAAACCAATGATCGTCAATGCCGTACCAGCCCATCTTGTCTAACAGCCGACCGTGTTCCACAGTGTCAAACGCACGAGACGTATCCGCTGCCAGGAGGGTCGCCACACGACCACAGTCTATACTTGTTGGCAGAAAATGTACGGTCTCTAACATTGCTGTCTCCGTAGAATGCCTACTTCGAAAACCGTGCTGATTTGGGCACAAAATATGATTATCTTCCAAATATGTGGAAAGCTGGAGACCAACCAATTTTTCGCAAGTCTTGCCAACAACGCTCAATATCGATATGGGTCTAAAATTCCCTGGGTCGCTACGATCGCCCTTCTTATACAGCGGCTCAGCATGGGCGGGCTGATTTGCACAGTAGGGGCCGGCTGACAGGCTCAGTGGGGGCCGGCTGACAATCTCAGTAGGGTCCGACTGACAAGCTCAGTATGGGTCGGCTGACCAGCTCAGTAGGGGCGGGCCGATTGGTACAGTAGGGAACGGCTGACAGGCTTTGTAGGGGCCGGCTGACAGGCTTTGTAGGGGCCGGCTGGCAGGCTCAGTAGGGTCCGGCTGACAGGCACAGTAGGGGCCGGCTGGCAGGCTCAGTTCGGTCCGGCTGACGGGCTCAGTAGGGGTGGGCTGACAGGCTCAGTAGGGTTCAGCTGACAGGCTCAGTACGATCCGGCTGAGAGGCTCAGTAGGGTCCGGCTGACAGCCTCTGTAGGGCCCGGCTGACCAGCTCAGCAGGGGCGGGCTAATTAGCACAGTAGGGCCCGGCTGACAGGCTCAGTTCGGTCCGGCTGACAGGCTCAGTAGGGGTGGGTTGACAGGCTCAGTAGGGGTGGGCTGACAGGCTCAGTAAGGTTCAGCTGACAGGCTCAGCATGGGCGGGCTGATTAGCACAGTAGGGCCCGGCTGACAGGCTCAGTTCGGTCCGGCTGACAGCCTCTGTAGGGCCCGGCTGACCAGCTCAGCAGGAGCGGGCTAATTAGCACAGTAGGGCCCGGCTGACAGGCTCAGTTCGGTCCGGCTGACAGGCTCAGTAGGGGTGGGCTGACAGGCTTTGTAGGGGCCGGCTGGCAGGCTCAGTAGGGTCCGGCTGACAGGCACAGTAGGGGCCCGGCTGACAGGCTCAGTTCGGTCCGGCTGACAGGCTCAGTAGGGGTGGGCTGACAGGCTTTGTAGGGGCCGGCTGGCAGGCTCAGTAGGGTCCGGCTGACAGGCACAGTAGGGGCCCGGCTGACAGGCTCAGTTCGGTCCGGCTGACAGGCTCAGTAGGGGTGGGCTGACAGGCTCAGTAGGGTTCAGCTGACAGGCTCAGTACGATCCGGCTGAGAGGCTCAGTAGGGTCCGGCTGACAGCCTCTGTAGGGCCCGGCTGACCAGCTCAGCAGGGGCGGGCTAATTAGCACAGTAGGGCCCGGCTAACAGGCTCAGTTGGCCGGCTGACATCTGTAGGGCCCGGGGCTAACAGGCTCAGTTCGGTCCGGCTGACAGGCTCAGTAGGGGTGGGCTGAAGGAGAGGGCCCAGGCTGACAGGCTCGTTCGGCCGGCTGACGGCTCGTAGGGGGGGCACGGCTCAGTAAGGTTCAGCTGACAGGCTCAGCATGGGCGGGCTGATTGGCACAGTAGGGGCCGGCTGACAGGCTCAGTAGGGGCCGGCTGACAATCTTAGTAGGGTCCGACTGAAAAGCTCCGTATGGGTCGGCTGACAAGCTCAGTAGGGGCGGGCCGATTGGTACAGTAGGGACCGGCTGACAGGCTTTGTAAGGGCCGGCTGGCAGGCTCAATAGGGTCCGGTTGACAGGCACAGTAGGGGCCGGCTGGCAGGCTCAGTAGGTCCGGCTGACAGGCTCAGTAGGGGCCGGCTGACAGGCTCAGCAGGGCGGGCCGATTGGCTCAGTATGGGCCGGCTGGCACGCTCAGTAGGGACGGGCTGCCAGGCTCAGCAGGTACCTGGGTTGGGAGCGGACTACGAGGCTCAGTAGTCTTTCGGAGATATAAACAAAAAGTGAAATCTGAAGTATTGAGTATTTCAGACCATTTGGATGCATGAGTTCTGATTTATCTCCTCACCACTAGTCATGGAACACCTTGCACAGTGGCGCAGCCAGGATTTTCCTGATAAAAATACTTGCAGAGAAGCAGAGAAAGCTTTCGGCGCGCGAAGCGCGCCAAAAATTAAGGTTTTGCGTCATGCAAATCTCACGATTTCTCGTTTGATCTAGTACGTTTTTTAATGGCTAGGATGGGGCCTTGGCTGCGCCTCTGACCTTACACATCCATCCACATGTTGACCCACTTAAAACACATGCCATGACGTGAAATGGTGCACCCTCCTATTACCTGCAGAAACGTCAACAGTAGTATTTGGTCTTCGTGATCTTTCAAGACATTCTTGGGCTCAGTGTGCCTCGCAATCTATCTGCGACCGCCTTGGGGGTCATGTTACCCATGTTGGGTTCAGAGCGCCTCCCTATCTAGCTGCGACCGCCTCAGGGGTCATGTTACCCATGTTGGGTTCAGAGCTCCTCGCTATCTAGCTGCGACCGCCGCAGGAGCCATGTGTCTCGTTTTGGACCCGGTTCGCCTCGCTTATCTAGCGGCGAACGCCCCAGGGGTCATGTGCCTTACGTTGGGTTCAGAGCGCCTCGTGATCTGGAACCGTCTCTGCGCTGCTCGAAAACGCTTAGCGGTGCTGCACCGGTAGCAGTTTAAGGGAATTTACTGTTGCAGCGCGCCCAGGTAGCTCCCTTAGACATGCAAATTAGATGCAAACTTGGTGCCCGCTGCTTCACATTATGGCAGAAGTGATGCCAGCCCGACACACCCATCACCGCAGCTTATCGCGCTGTATGTACATGCCTACACGGCAGGCGGCAGGTCACACAGAGCGACCAGGGGCCGTGGATCAGGATTCAGGGAACATGGACTGCAGGACCTGTGGACCAAGGCTCGGGGACCATGGACTGCAGGAGATGTGGTGTAGGGTCCCGGGACCATGGACCACATTAGCGATGAACCAGGGTCCAGGGACCATGGACTGCAGGAGCTGTGGCCAGGGTCCAGGGACCATGGACTGCAGGAGCTGTAGTTCATGGTCCCGGGACCATGGACTGCGGGAACTGTGAAAAGGGGGCCTGGGACCATGGACCAGAGACTGTGGAGCAGGGGAGGGGACCATGAACCAGAGACTGTGGAGCAGGAGAGTGGACCACGGACTGTGGAAACTGGGAACTATGGACTGCAGGAGCTGCGAACCACAGACCGGGGACCATAGACCAGAAAGTGTGGAGCAGGGACTGGGGACCATGGGCCTGCTCCATGGTCCACTGACCTCTGTGTGAACTGCAGGACTGTGGGAACTGCGGCCCACGGGTTAGGGAACATGGATCACCGGCCGGGTACGAAGGACCACAGCGGTGACCATCGCTGTGCGGCCTCTGCGGTATGCCACAGCTGCGCCGACATCACCGCTATGTCGGTGCTGATCACCACTCACTTCCTACGTCAGTGTGGGTCAAGGTCGCAGACAGCCGCCGCAAGAACTGGGCCGTGGGAACGACAGGAAGGGCATACTGCCGCCTGGTCATACATACTGCCGCCTGGTCATACATACTGCCGCCTGGTCATACATACTGCCGCCTGGTCATACATACTGCCGCCTGGTCATACATACTGCCGCCTGGTCATGCATACTGCCGCCTGGTCATACATACTGCCGCCTGGTCATACATACTGCCGCCTGGTCATACATGACCAAGCATGTGGTACATAAATGTCTGCGCAAGCTGCCAATCAAAACTAAGTTATCAGCCGTGCCGCGTCGTCTTCAGCGGAGGATGCAACCATGCGAGGATGACCTTCCAGACCAGTCGGGCCTCTCGGCAGAAGGTACTGTCTCGGAAGACGAGACGCCACTGACGGCCCACTGGTCGTGCAGTGCCGTGTACCGGAGCCCCGGAGCCGGACACGTTGAAGGGCGAGCATCGGCGCCGATAACGGGCCCGCCGCGGCCCTGTGTACCGTGCAGTTCCACCCGTGTGCTCCAGTCGCAATCACAGTCACAGTCCGCCTGGCACGAGACACAACCGGACCTGGACCGGACCCAACAGTGCAATGCGATCCCGGATAGCCGCATATCGAACACTGGGATCCGGACGAGCTCCGCATCGTGGGCGAAGACTCCGGATCGGAGGAGGCAGAGAGGTGGTGCTGAGAATGTTCTAGAAAAGAGCACAAAGGTTAGCCGATCCGGATGCTGATTGTTTCTCTGTGCTTAGCTTTGATTCGCACAAAGATGTGGACTCAGAATGTTTGCAAATATAACTTAACGAAACTGTTTAAGTACATGATTATCACGGTTGAGCTCATAGAACCCCCAGTCGCACAAGGGCTCTACTTTAATATATGAAGGATTCAAATGTCATATTCGCGACACTGCTCGATTGCGAATGGCACTGGAACACAATGGCCAAGACACAGTGTTCTACGTGCAATCACTTGTTTTTCCTGCATTTCGCACTAATTGCCCATCCGTGTATCTTTTTGCAAACGCGACTTCAAGTGTTTCAATTGTTCAAGTTCGACATTTAGGAGAACTCAGGAGGATTATTAGGTACCATAAGCGATTTCAGGCTCCTATATGCCTTTCCGAGTACTTCGATATTTTCGAAGGATCCAGTTAAGGTCGGATTTCACTATCATCGTAGGCGCCGCAGGTTGAAAGCCTTCGCTGGATGGTCCCATCACCAGTGAGGTAGTGATTTGTTTTCACAGATCAGCATTATATATATATATATATATATATATATATATATATATATATATATATATATATGTGTGTGTGTATATGTATATCTTTATTTGGCTTCAAGATATGGGGCAGGCCCACCGATTTTATCCCAGCAATCGTCCGCCCACAGACACTCTCTTTACCCCTCATGGTCTCATCCATCAGCAGCCCCTCCCAACCTCAGGAGCATCTCTGTCCAGTGCTATATGGCTCTCAGGGGCACCCTCCGCCCATCAGGGTCCGCTCCAGCTTGTAGGGGCTTATCACAGTCCCAAACAGCCATGTCTAGCTCTCATCGCAAGAACACTACGGCTCCGTGATGAGTCATCAGCACTTATCTTTAGCTCTTAGGGGACCCTGTTCATCCATCAGTGGCTTTTTAAAGCACAGGAGCATATCAGCCCTCTCTGATCCTCAGGCCCCCTGCTTATTCCTCAGGGGTCATCAGGGCCCTGCCTATGTCCTAGCTGCTAAAGGCCCTTTCCAGATAACATGGGCATTCCAACTTTCTGGCGGGCTTTCCCTTGTCTCTGTGGTTCTTGTCAGCCTTCACGGTGGACGTCTTCAGGACTCAGGGCCCTTCTCACACCATCTGTTAGATCCCACACCATCTGTTAGATGCATGCTAATTTTTACTCGCTTTTATCTCTGCTCATCCGCCCCATGTACCCGCTAGAGGAGGGCGTCCCCTTGCCCCCCCTTCGCTACGCCACTGCCCGTCACTGAACAGTCATGTTACTGGACGGTAACGGTTTCGTCCAGTCACTGAACAGTCATGTTACTGGACGGGAACTGTTTCGTCCCGTCACTGAACAGTCATGTTACTGGATGGTAGCGGTTTCGTCCAGTCACTGAACAGTCATGTTACTGGACGGGAACGGTTTCGTCCAGTCACTGAACGGTCATGTTACTGGACGGGAACGGTTTCGTCCCGTCACTGAACAGTCATGTTACTGGATGGCAACGGTTTCGTCCCGTCACTGAACAGTCATGTTACTGGACGGGAACGGTTTCGTCCCGTCACTGAACAGTCATGTTACTGGATGGTAACGGTTTCGTCCAGTCACTGAACAGTCATGTTACTGGACGTTTGTCCCGTCATTGAACAGTTATGTTACTGGACGGTGACAGTTTCGTCCAGTCGCTGAAGTCATGTTGCTGGACGGTACCTGTTTTGTCCCGTCACTGGATGGTCCCATCACTGAACAGTCATGTTGCTAGATGGTAACGGCTTCGTCCAGTCGCCGAACAGTCATGTTACTGGACGGTAACGGTTTCGTCCCGTCATTGAACAGTCATGTTACTGGACGGTAACGGTTTCGTCCCGTCACTGAATGGTCACGTTACTGGACGGTAACGGTTCTGTCCAGTCACTGGACGGTTCCATCACTGAACAGTCACGTTACTGGACGGCAGCGGTTCTGCCTCGGTACTGGACGGTCCCGTCACTGAACAGCCATGTTACTGGACGGTAGCGGTTTCGTCCAGTCACTGAACAGTCATGTCACTGGACGGGAACTGTTTCGTCCAGTCACTGAACAGTCATGTTACTGGACGGTAACGGTTTCGTCCAGTCACTGAACAGTCATGTCACTGGACGGTAGCGGTTTCGTGCCGTCACCGGACGCCATCCTGGCTGGACGCTCCCGCGGAGGCCGGCGAGCCAGACCCGCCTGCATGCAGAACATCCCAGTCGACGCGGCCCGTCGCGCCGGCCGACCTTGTAGTGCCGGCCGGGCTTTCCTCTGTGATCGGCGCGGGATGTGCGCAGTTCCTGCGGAGCGCGCGCTGCGCCGGCCGCCGATGACCACTGTGACCGGTTTATCGTCGTCGGCTGCAGCCGGATAATCTGGCCGCCGTGTGCGCGCATTGTGTATGTATTGAAAAGGGAGAGTCCGGGCTTTCCACTTGCAAGGTGAACCGCCGACATGGTGTTGTCGGGGAACACGAGGTCAGAAAACAATACGGGGAGGTTATCTGAATCTGCGAACGAGCTAAAGTTGCAGATGAGTCTGGTCGCAAGTAGCACCCTCACAACGAGGACGGGCCGAACGCTTTGCTATGCACAAACGCTATGGATGCATAATAATTATGCTCAGTATCCTATTGAGATGGTAATAAATACCCTTTCGAAATTGTAATCAACACCTCATTGAAATTGTGATCAACACCCTATTGAAATTGTACTCAATACCTTATTGAAATTATAATCAATGTCCTATTGAAATGGAGTGCAATCAAGTCATACAACTTATCTTGTACCTCATTGGATGACATATAATTGTAACCAACCGGGAGATGGGGATAGATATCTACAACCCAAAAAACATTAATAGGTACGATCAAAATATAGTCCATTAACAATGTGGCCAAAGATGTGAAATGGCAAATGTATTGCAATGGTGTGACATTTCAGTTATTGATGACAATGAGAGGTCAATCAATATCAATTTAAACCCTTTTCGTTATAATCGCCAACACTTTGGCTATTGCATTCATTCTGGTAGAAAGATTCCAAATAGGTACGGACATAACAAAATCGCCATTCGTATTAAGTACGTGATACATTGCACAAACCTGATGTGTGATACCCAAGCAATGTTCCTCTCCATGAGGTTTCGAAGAAAAACATGGGCTGCGATTTGCATGCACCGTTTATATTTTCATATCAATTCCTCGATACTAGCCAGTGGGAATCTGCGTCACACACGAACCAAGAGTTTGTCACTTTATGAAACTTGCAAGTACGAAGCAAATTACCCAAGCTTGCGTCACGTTCAACCCACACATGTCACGATAACGAAAAATGGTATCGTTTGCGTGATTGTCACCGAACCACAATGAAACAAACATAACAAATACAGGGTTAGTATTGGTCACACTAAGGTGGGCTATGAAGTACAATGATGTTTTCACGATCGTTCGTATTATGAAAAGCAAAACAAATAACGACTTTGAATCCCTTACCGGTTAGTAGGGGCATTCCCATGAGTCACAAAGCTGCTTGATGAATTGTAGCCAGTTAATTTTCCTGAACATGTGCATAATGCTTGTATCTATCTATTTCATGAATGATCTGGCTCAGCAGTGACGGGAGATCCGGACGTAAGATGGGGCACAAACCACATTTCACGCCATCTATTCGCAATCAGCGGCCTGGGGCGAGTGTTACATTTCGTTGCGTATGAGGATATGTGGCGCTCCCGCACCCACCACCGCTTCAGGCGCCCCTTTTCTGATTAAAATCCTGGCAAAAGTGTGTGAAATGTTATCTTGTGGGCACTGTCCAGGTTATCGAACGCCCAGTTTGCATTGCTGACTTGATTACATTCCTACACAATGTGACATTAAATTACAGGACGATGCAATGCACTGATGTCGTATTCGTGGGGTCGTGGGGCAGAATCAGGAATTGTGATGGGAAGGAGGCATTGGGTCTGGGGGGGGGGGGCGGCGCCATTTCTACTGAAAAGGTACCGCACCTTTTCTACTGTGAGGGGCGCCACCGGCTGAAAAGCTCGTTGCGCCGAGTGAGGGGTGCATTCGAACGCCTTGGAGGGGAACCTCACCCCTATCGGGAAGGGGAGGGGCACATGCCCCGTTTCCCCCGGGATCCGCCACTGACTCCGATTTGCTGAGATACGGCCAGGTACCCTGTCTCAACTTCGCGATTCTTCCGCATACAACCGAATGTGCTCATGTTAGAATAGTGTTTGCAGGGCCGTACAAACACTATTCCAACATGTTTATCACTTCCATCAGGTACTGCTCATTTGCACTCGTGCACGGGTGCACAGGAACAGTATCTGCTACAAAACTGTAGCATCTGCTGCAGTCCAGCTTTCTAAGCCAATACAACTTTTATTGAATTCGATCACTGCTTGGCGAAAGCCGTATTTCATACTCAGTTGCCGTACACCACGTGACCTAGAAGTTAACAGCCAATAAACAGCGATTCGGTCGGGTCTGGTCGCTTCATTTGACAGGCCATCCGCCCCATTTCGACGTCAAGCTCGTTCGGTTTTCGGCCTCGGCTAGCAGAAACATCAAGCTATCGTCAAATTTTGCGTTCGGTGATGGCTGCGAGGGGAGGCTGAGTTTTCCCAATGCTCGACTGTGACATTTCTGACCCAGCGATCGTGCCTCTGACAGTACAGATGCTCACCCCCCCCCCCCACCCCACAAATACATCGCTGACAGGGAATTCTAGCGTATCGGAGATCCCTTGTTGGTGTCACTAGGTTTCGCTGCGAAAAACGCCACGATCCCTCCAGACGGCTGATCTGCTACCAGGCGAGGCGGAGCACGGCGGCGACAGCTGTGAGCAGCGCCAACAGGCTGCTAGCGAGAGTCGTGGCGGCCGCGTTCTCCGGCGGCTCGGCCGCTCCGCCTCTGGGCTGAGCCTGCGGCGCGGCGGCCATGGCGGTCACCACGGCGCCGACGGCGGCCGGGCTGGCCGTCACGTTGGACACGTCCACGTCCACGTCCACGTCCACGTCGGCGGCCGGCGGCTGCCAGTTCCACACCGGCAGCTGGCGGATGTCGTCCAGCGCACGAGGCCACCTGGAGCCGGCCGACGGACGCCCGGCGGACGCCTCCGGCGACGCTGCCGACCGGGCGCCACCTGCAACCGCCGGCGGTCAGTCGGATCGGCGGGGCGGGGCGAGGCGGGGCGGAGCGGGGCGGGGCGGAGCGGGACGGGGCGGGGCGGGATGGGACGGGGAGGGACGGAGCGGGACGGGGTGGGGCGGGGCGGGGCGGAGCGGGGCGGGGCGGGGCGGGGCGGGATGGGACGGGGAGGGACGGAGCGGGACGGGGTGGGGCGGGGCGGGGCGGAGCGGGGCGGGGCGGGGCGGGGCGGAGCGGGGCGGGGCGGAGCGAGGTGGGGCGGAGCGGAAATGGGCGGGGCGGACGTCGGCAGCAGCGTGGGAGTAACGACATGGGCTTAGAGGCTTCCGCGCACGCTTCGTGTGCCGATGGTGCTGTTCTCGGTAAACTGAGACGCTTAAGTAGCAGGTTCTAGAGCGCAGGAGAAACAATGTTTGATGTGGTTGACATTCCGCCATGCTTGTCAGCTGCTCTCGAGCTAGCTGTCAGGCTCCATAACACAATACACATAGTAACTACTGTGTCGTTGTATAACGGGCGAGGCGTAAGTCTTCTCTTGTGTACATGGTATGAAAGTTCATCTGATCAGAACGGCCCGGTTCGACTGTCCCACTTTTGAAACCTTCACAACTTTCTGTGTTGCAGCTTCTTTTCACCTTTTCTTAGTTCAAATTCTTTCACTCAGACTTAGACATGAGATCTGTTTCACCACGGTAAATAAAAATAACGGCGTGCTTTTTATCCTTTAATTCGTTAACACGAGCCCAGGACGGCCTCTCACATACGTGAATTTGGGAGGGGAGGGGCGGATTCTGTCCCCGCCCTTAGATCTCGGAAACTACTGAAGCTAGAAATGCAAAATTTCGAGGGAAAATTGTAGCTGTAGTGAACGCTTCGATGTGTACATTTGACGATCCTAGGGGGCAAACGAGCAGTAGCGTCGCCACGGACAGATGTCTTTCCTCTAAAGTTGACCTTGATCCGCCTATGCCGAAAATAAATGTTCTTTCACGATAGGATTTCCCAAGAAATTAACAAAGATGTGATGGTATACCAGGGGCTTGCTTTATTATCATGTTGAAAGCACCACAAACCGACCTATATTCTAACCCTGGAAATGCCTCTGCCATTTATGTGCCTATTTTGTAACGCAGTGTGCAACATGTATTCTGCATAAATGGTGCTGGCTAGAAGCCAGTACTTATCAACATAACGTGCAACTATCTGACTGGCTTTGAAGGCTCATCAAACTGTAGAAATTGGCCTGTCACGCTCTCCAGAATCTCTGCCTGGAGCCGCTTATGATACCCCCACCCCACCCCCAAAAAATATTGGACATAATGCGTCCAAAAGAACACAAGGGAATTTTTTTTTGAAGTTTCAGAGCTCTATCGTAGCGTGATAAGAAGCGGCGAGCAAAAACCTGGAGGAGGCTTCAACAGCCCCCATTAAATAATTGGGTTATAAGTGTTATTTTCTGTTTTCTAAAATATTCACACCTAAATAGTAAGAGTCCCGAATTATTGCATTAGCTAGAAGCCGCCATGCATTCAAAGTGCAAGGTAGATTCTGAACAGTTACTTAACCAAAAATATCATGTTCATCTCACAAAGTGCACGGCAAGCTAACTGCTGCTCCCCATGTCACAGTCCATGCATTCAATTATTTAAATTTGTGATTGGTTCCAGTCAGTCTCTTGTTCATTTCTGCCATAATCTGTTGCAAGAAATCCTGGATTCAGATTGAGTTATGCAAAGTTAGAGCACGCTGATAATGGATAATAGCTTCAAACTTGACATATTGGGGGTGGAAAACCACTACATCTAGAGGAACGCGGTCAATTGTAACAATGTTTTATATTGTTGGCGATTGCTACCGAATGGTTCAATCAGTCATCATGATCAACATGCCACCTAACTATTTGTGTTTTTTGTATCAATATGCCTTGCAATTTATTTGAAGGTACATTCATAAACCATATGAATTTGCCGTTGAAACATCCCTTCACATGTTACCACTGACCCGGCAAACGGGATAAATCACAACACCGTGCAGCAAGAGTGTAACAATATTGTATATCTGCCCAGGGAGGCACTAGCTGCAATATGTAGGCAATCAGTGGCGTCGCCACGAAATTCTTCCAGGGGGGGGCAAGGTCGAAAGGGGGCCTCCTGTTACCCGAAAGGGGCCTCCATTGTGTTAGGGTCTCATATTGTTTTTAGGCTCTTATACTATGGTTCGAGGATGGGGAACATGATTTCATACTGTTTTTTGTTTGTTCTTGGCATGGTGCATCATTTACTCAAAACGCAATAGCACTAATCATTTTGGCTGAAAACTGGGCCATACCAGGGTATAAATAAGTAATATTTGGATAAATGCATAAGTGCCAAAACAAACCATCGTCTCAATGCTTTCTCGAATCTTTCCGCTGGCCTCTAGATTGCAGCGAGCTGGCGGGGCTGGTGCTAAGCATATCTTACAGATATCTGCCATTGATCAACTCACTTTTAAGTCCTCCAAGTCTAACTGAATATAGCTAGATTCATCACTACTGTTATTTATTCCCATCAGCTTGATGTCATAAGCAAAGCTTGAACGACCATTTCTCAGTCCAAGGACGACAATTTCGTAAAGGTGACAACGAGAAGTGGATTCATTAGTTTTTTTAGCGTCATCTTAGGAATTTGTTTATTTTTATAACATTTGGTGCTGGCTGCAAGGCAACTGTCACACGAGCTAAAATATATCCTCAGCGAATAAATTCACGGCAAGAACAAGCATTGAACACCAATGCATAAATGACAATGCAACAATGCAACAATGTCAGTACATACATAATCCAAGCCTTCACATTTCACGCCGTCACGCCCATCGTTTTCGCTGTGCTGTGCCGTTTTGTAAATGACGTTGAGAAGGTATGGAAGCTGGGAAGCTCTAATCATGCAGGCTGTTAGTTAGTTAGTTAGTTAGTTATTGTGGTTTAGGGGCGCATCGCATGCAGGCTGTAATAACAGAAAAGAAGTTTGTTGGAAGAAAATGCATTTAAAAACATCATTCATCCCATTTCATATGGGGCATGGATGTTGTATTGCATGCTTATGAGGGGTAATTTGTCTCCTCAATGTTGGCTTTTCCCCATGGGCGTATGTTTCGGAAAATTATTGAGGGACCAGTGGAGTACCTATATTTGCGTCAAGCAGGAGGGGGCAAACGGATTTGCAGGGGGGGGAGGGCACCTACGCCCATTAAAAAGTCCTTGGATTTCGACCGCTATTTTGTCAAAGGGTACATTTCGAAATAATATGATTAGTCATCAAATAAATTGTCCTGTGGAGGGGCCTAATCTACCACTATGGTTTCTGATTGGTCGGATTTCAACCCTAACTCCACCACTCAGTTCTAAGGTTTTCTTTTGGTATCCCTTGATAAGTTACCTCACACTGCTGAAATTACACCTATACCACAAACCCGGATCGGTATCCCAAAAAAAATCAAGCTGGAGCCCTCCAAAAAAAGGAGAGAGAGAGAGAGAGAGCAAATAAATGTCACGGTCAGGAAAATGGCTCTGTTGCACCGAACATTTTTTCAAGATGCCTTCAAAAATTGCGTATGACTTCGAAAAGCATACCGGATCTCGAAAAATCGAGGTGGGATACATGGCGTCAGAGGTTCGAAAAATCAGGCCGGGATTCGGACTTTTAATAAAAAAACAGAAGAGATCCACAAAAATCGCGTTGAGCCCAGAAAGCTCGCGTTGGGTCTCAGGAACCACGTGCCTGGGCGCGATAAGTCGCGCTGGGACCCAGAAAAAATCGCACCGAAGCCCCAGAATCATACTGGGGCCCCACAAATGTGTGTCAGAAGCCCCAAATATACACAGCGGGACCCTAAGAGTACAACGTTGCCAGAAAGTACAACTAACCCTCCAAAGCGCACAAAAGTCTCCCAAAAAGCGATAGGGCCTTAAAACATGCGTTGCAGCCCTAAATAAACATACCGGGAGCTCTAAGAAAAATACACTGCAAGCTCGCAAGGCGCACAGGGGCCATGAGAACGCACAAGGTCCTGGAAAAGAGGCTGGGGCCACGAAAGGCAACATGGTTCCAAGACGTACAAAACGACCGGGAGCTAAATAAACACATCGGGATCTTCGAAAACGCCCTGACCCGTAAAAAATACTCCGTGCACAAAAAAACGCAACAAAGCCCTAAAACGAGCAGGGTTTAGAAGATGTATTAGGCCCATAACTTCAAAGTAAAATGTATTACCCACCACGTTAAAATAAATTTTTTACAATTTCAGGCATTGCAGTTCATAGCACCCGGTCGCCACAACGGCAACGTCAGTGCACGTGCACACCCATTTTTCATATTCGGTGCATTCGCCACACTTCGTGCGATGCTATGGTTTCTGCTAGGCCTTCTGCGTTTTGCTAATTGCTGCCACATGATACACTTGCACCATATTTGGCGTGATGGAATGATTCACATGGGCGTTCGCTTCGAAAAGTCGATTGATTAAATTCGATCATTAGTTTCCTACTTCCCACATTTTCTGGTAGCTATGAAATGCGGTTTCCGCTGAGCTTTGATGCACTTCATATCTTTGCTGCTATCCTCCCAGATTGGATACCGAACCGAGGCCAAGCCTCGGCGTTTTTTTTTATCCGTTGCGTCTTTCTTGGTCTATGATTGTGTATTATGGCTCCAATCCATTTTTGTTAGGGGCCTAAAGCATTTTCGAACCCCCTGCTAGTTTTAGGGTTTGTTGAATTTTTGTACACCGAGGATTTTGACGTGTCAGGGCGTTTTCGAAGATCCCGATGTGTTTATTTAGCGCCGGTCTTTTTGTTTGTTTTGGAACCATGTTGCCTTTTGCGGCCCCAGCCACCTTTTCAGGCTATTGTGCGTTATCATGACCCCTGTGTGCCTTGAGAGCTTCCGGTGTATTTTTTAGACCTCCCGGTATGTATATTTATGGCTGCAACGCTTGTGTTAAGGCCCTGTCGCTTTTTGTGAGACTGTGCGCTTTGGAGGGTCAGTTGTATTTTCGGCCCCCGTTGTGCTCTTAGGGTCCCGATGTGTTTATTTTGGGCTTCTGACGCACACTTGTGGGGCCCAAGTACAATTTTGGGGCTTCGGAACGATGTTTCTAGGTCCCAGAGTGGCTTATCGCACCCAGGCGCGTGGTTCCGGAGACACAACCGCAGTTTTCTGGGCTCAATACGATTTTGTGAAACTTTTCTGATTTTTTTTTAAAGTCCGAATCCCGGCCTGATTTCTCGAGCACTTGGCGCCATGTTTTTGTATCCCACCTCGATTGTTCGAGATCCGGTTTGTTTTTCGGTGCCGTACGCAATTTGTGAAGGCATCTGATAATATGTTCGGTGCTCCAGAGCCATTTTTTTACCTGGGCATTTAGTTGTTGGAATCCATCCTTATTTTGGAGGGCTCCAGCTTGATTTGTGTTTGTGTTTGTGGTCACACTGTGCTTGTATTTAGCTGCGTTGTATTTAGCTGTGGCCCCAACGCGATTTTGGCGGTTCCTGTCGCAATTTTTCGGGCCTCGGAGCGAGTTTTCCGGGGCTCGCCGTATTTATTTGGAGACCCATACGCGAATTCTGGTGGACCGACGCGAATTTTGGTGGCCCCAGCGCGATTTTTGAGGCCCCCGACACGATTCTTGGGAGCTTATCCCTCTCAGGATGGATGGGGCATTTGCCCCTTTGATATAGCACTGCGGCCACTGAAGGAGTTTTTTTTCATGTCGGTGGAACCTCACCCGTTTGGGGCCTGCTTTTGCGTCTCCGAAACCTCATCTCATATCTTCCTTCCTTTTCCGTCTTAGGTCCTCCTCTCATATTCTGGGGCCTCCTGTCCGGTGTTGGAGCCTCTTTTGCAATCCTGGTTGCCTCCGTGCCATTTTTGACACTCTCTTGATTTCTGGGGACTCCTACCCTCTCCTAGGTGACTCCTTTTTCAAATTAGGGGCCTCCTCTCAAGTCATGGGGGCCTCCTCATCTGTGTCTGGAGCCTCATTATCCTCTTAGCAGGGTGCTTTTGCGTCCTAGTCCTAGATCTTCTCTTCGAAGTTCCTCCTCTTCCAAAATATGGGCCTCATCTGGCTGGTCTCGGTGGCCTTCTCTCATTCCTGCGGAAACCTTCCTACCCGTCTTGGGGCCCCTATTGCGTCCGGAGAACTCTCCCCTATCAGGTCTTAATTTTATATTGCAGGGGCATCTTCCGTCTTGGGGGCCTCGTGTTCCAACTTAAGAATACCCTGCCACCCATCGGAAGCCTTTTCGTCTAACCTGGGTGGCTTCTTGCCCGTCTCGGTGGCATCCTTTCCGTCCTGAGGGCCTCCTTTTCGTGCTGGGGTCTCCTTTTCGTCCTGGGGCCTCCTTTTCGTCCTGGTGACCTCCTTTTCGTCCTGGGGGCCTCCTTTTCGTCCTGGGAGCCGCCTCACAATCTCTGTTCTACGTCTTAGGGGCCTCCTTTTCGTCCTGGGGGCCTCCTTTTCGTCCTGGGGGCCTCCTTTTCGTCCTGGGGACCTCATCCCAATCTCTGTTCTACGTCTTTGGGGCATCCTTTTCGTCCATTGGTGCATCCTTTTCGTCCTGGGGTTGGTTGGTTGATTGTTGGAGTGTAGGGGCGCATGGACTGAGTCTTTCGTCCTGGGGCCTTCTTTTCGTCCTGGGAGCCTCCTTTTCGTCCTGGGGGCCTCCTTTTCGTCCTGGGGGCCTCCTTTTCGTCCTGGGGGCCTCCTTTCGTCCTGGGGGCCTCCTCCCAACCTCTGTTCTACGTCTTGGTGCCTTCCTTTTCATCCTGGGGCCTCCTTTTCGTCCTGGGCCTGCTTTTCGTCCCGGGGGCCTCCTTTTCGTCCTGGGGGCCTCCTCCCAATCTCTGTTCTACGTCTTAGGGGCCTCCTTTTCGTCCTGGTGACCTCCTTTTCGTCCTGGGGGCCTCCTTTTCGTCCTGGGAGCCACCTCACAATCTCTGTTCTACGTCTTAGGGGCGTCCTTTTCGTCCTGGGGGCCTCCTTTTCGTCCTGGGGACCTCATCCCAATCTCTGTTCTACGTCTTTGGGGCATCCTTTTCGTCCTGGGGTTGGTTGGTTGATTGTTGGAGTGTAGGGGCGCATGGACTGCGTCTTTCGTCCTGGGGCCTTCTTTTCGTCCTGGGAGCCTCCTTTTCGTCCTGGGGGCCTCCTTTTCGTCCTGGGGGCCTCCTTTTCGTCCTGGGGGCCTCCTTTCGTCCTGGGGGCCTCCTCCCAACCTCTGTTCTACGTCTTGGTGCCTTCCTTTTCGTCCTGGGGCCTCCTTTTCGTCCTGGGCCTGCTTTTCGTCCCGGGGGCCTCCTTTTCGTCCTGGGGGCCTCCTCCCAATCTCTGTTCTACGTCTTGGGGGCTTCCTTTGCGTTATGGGGCATCCTTTTTTTTCTGGGGTTTCTTTTTTTTTTGTTTTTTTTTTTTTCGCTGCCCTTTTCGTCCTGGGGGCCTCCTCCCAATCTCTGTTCTACGTCTTGAGGCCTCCTTTTCGTCATGAGGGCCTCCTCCCAATCTCTGTTCTACGTCTTGGGGCCTCTTTTTCGTCCTGGAGGCCTCTTTTTCGTCCCGGGGGGCCTCCTTTTCGTCCTGGGGGCCTCCTCCCAATCTCTGTTCTACGTCTTGAGGCCTCCTTTTCGTCATGGGGGCCTCCTCCCAATCTCTGTTCTACGTCTTGGGGCCTCTTTTTCGTCCTGGGGGCCTCCTTTTCGTCCCGGGGGCCTCCTTTTCGTCCTGGGGGCCTCCTCCCAATCTCTGTTCTACGTCTTGAGGCCTCCTTTTCGTCATGGGGCCTCCTTTTCATCCTGGGGGCCTCCTCCCAATCTCTGTTCTACGTCTCTTATAGAGACCTGATTATATTTCCTGGTGGCCTCGTCAGGTTTGAGGCCTCATTGACAGCATGATATTCTGTCCCGTCGACCTCCTTGCTCACATTTTTTGCTGTGCATTTGCGGATAGGGGCCTCCTCAAATTTCAGGGGGGGGCGGCGCCCCCCCTGTTTCACGGCAGGGGGGGCGACTGCCCCCCCCCTGCCCCCGGTGGCGACGCCCTTGTAGGCAATACTCTGATCTTACATAGACCGGTAGGTTTGTACTTACCAACGCCTCCTCCGTCCATGAATAAATAAGTACAGAAACTCATCCTGTGAAGATCTTTTGCAAGCTCTACCCAACACATACAAATGCAAATAATTTGTTTGATAGCTAGCTACTCAGGTACAATGTACCCACCACTTCGGTGCGTAAGCAAAACACAAAAACAATAAAGACTGCCCTGCCCGAGCCTCTTCATTTTGATCGTTTGCATTCTTTCTTGGTCCAGCAAATTATTTTTATCAGTGGTTGCCAAATCTGTATCAAAAGCGCAATAAAACTCGCTTGCAAAACTAGGGGTGTGCTCGGATCCAACACAGTGTTGCAAATGGACTATCTTCCTTTGTGATGGGCCCATATTGCGTGCGAACGGAAACGTTTTGAACGAATCGCATCCGCCGCAAGACGTTTTCACCAGCGCTCCGACAGGATACGAAAGATGAAAAATTGTACACCTTAAAATTTTAGATGTGCTGAGCCCGTTTTCCAGGTGGTGTATGGCCCCACCAAAAAAAATATCTGACCGTAGGGTCTGACCCCACGGACCCACCGGTGACAACGCCCGTGCAAATGAGGTCAAACGTGTCAAATTGTGATGCTTTTGTTGTTGATAGGTTCCTTGGATCATGTCTACGAACACAAAACGTGGTAACTGCATTAAGCATGCCGAAATAGGTACGCATGCCCTGACACAGGCCGCAGCAGTTTAAAATAATTATATGTATATTTTAAAACCAACATTATTTGTCGCCAGGTTGTAGTTTCTAGGAACGGCAAGTTCGAAAACAATCTAGGAACACTTAATATCACTGGGTCATGAGCATAGTTGGCTGCAGACTGACCAGCAGAGCAAAAGTATTTATTTCTTAAAATTATTGGGGGAGGGGCACAATGCATGAAGGCAATCGGTGGACCCAAATGGATTGGGGACACATTCCATAGTGTTCCATGTTAGAAGTTCAAATTATTGGGAGGCAAAGCCAACACTGAGGAGGCACTTGCCCCCTCAAAAGGATACAAAACAACACCCCGCAGTAGAGTATATTATATTGCACTTACTGTAATACCATACATTGGACGTATATTTAAACATGCAATAGCATAAGTTAAATTACCTTCAAATTGGTTGTGAAGTACTTTGCATCAAACAATTATCATTCTGTACTAAATCTCTTACAGTAAGGGAAAATTCACAAAACCCTAGTCGACCATGAATTGGCATTCTATTTCACTTCCAGCCGTATATGCACTTGAAATATCCTGTAACTTAACACCGGCCGACAATTCACTCCCGGTGATCTAGTTTATATAGAGGATATTTCATCACGTGTTGATGTATGGTACAATTCAGAGTGAATTTACTATATATATATATATATATATATATGAGTTTAGTCCCCTATAAAGGCCCTTTGAACGTTGGAGCCGTTAGAATGCTGAAATTTGAATATTTTAGTTTGATTGCACCCAGG
Organism: Ashinkailepas kermadecensis; assembly: GCA_034440615.1. Lineage (NCBI taxonomy): Eukaryota > Metazoa > Arthropoda > Thecostraca > Neolepadidae > Ashinkailepas > Ashinkailepas kermadecensis. The sequence continues at coordinate 116,241 of JAOTOM010003616.1, forward strand.
AGTTTGCGGTATGCGGGACGCAAAAATCTGACAGGGACGACAATACTGGGGAGTGCAGAGGCGGGTGGAGGGGCGCTGGAGACATGTCCCCCTCCCAGGAAAGGTGGCTGCGACCGGGAAAAAGCGCCCCTCCGGAAGGCTCCAGGGTACCCCTCCTCCGTTCAACGAACTTCTCAGCCAGAGGCGCCCCTGGAAGGAAATGGCGCCATTCAGTGTGCTCGAGTGCACTCCAACCACCCCCCGCTCAACGGATTTTCAGCCGAAGGCACCCCTCCATGACTCTTGCAATGGCGCCCGTTCAGACAAGTGTCCCCATGACAATTCCTGGATCTGCTCCTGGAAGAGTGCACACTGGCTAAACGGAAAGGCCGTCCCCAGCTGAGTCTCCGCACATCACTGGCGTCCCTCATAGACTGGGGTTGCGTCAGTCACACAACACACCTTAGTGTATACTCTCCGGCAGCGTTACCATTGTCACATGTGCTATGAGGGCCCGGGCAACCGCTAGAGAGCACTATGTGCAAACAGAACATTGTGGTGCTCTCCGACGGTTCTGACTTTCTGAGGGCCGTTGTGGAGGACTAGACCCACGTACCTAATACATATTAACTCCGGCTTTTATCATACATCAGATATTTGATTCAGGGACTGATTCAGAAATTTCCATTGGTCGCACAGGCCTGAAGTTGTATCACTTCTTCCGGGGGGCACCACCGCGAAAATTCCTGAAGCGGAGCCTTTGGCTAAAAAAAAAACCGTTGAGCAGGGGATGAACTCAAGACTTCCTGAGGGGCGTCATCTTTCCATAAGGGCGGGGACATGTCCACAGAGTGCCCCCTTTTATCCGTCCCTGATTTGATCAAATATCTCCACGTAGAACAGTCCCGGGACGGTGACATTTCAGCCTGCGCGTCGCTTGGACCGACTCCACGCGTATCCGCAGCCTTAACACGCGCCCTGGACAAATATCTCCACGTAGAACAGTCCCGGGACGGTGACATTTCAGCCTGCGCGTCGCTTGGACCGACTCCACGCGTATCCGCAGCCTTAACACGCGCCCTGGACAAATATCTCCACGTAGAACAGTCCCGGGACGGTGACATTTCAGCCTGCGCGTCGCTTGGACCGACTCCACGCGTATCCGCAGCCTTAACACGCGCCCTGGACAAATATCTCCACGTAGAACAGTCCCGGGACGGTGACATTTCAGCCGGCGCGTCGCTTGGACCGACTCCACGCGTATCCGCAGCCTTAACACGCGCCCTGGACAAATATCTCCACGTAGAACAGTCCCGGGACGGTGACATTTCAGCCGGCGCGTCGCTTGGACCGACTCCACGCGTATCCGCAGCCTTAACACGCGCCCTGGAGGGCCTCTGAAAATTACGCGCACTGGAGGGGGGGCGGATTCCGCCCCCCCCCCTAAGATCTCGGCTCCTATTAAAGCTGGAGAAGCGAAATTCGCCGGGTGGATGGGTACGGTAGTGAACTCTATTGTGTGCAAATTTCATGACCTTAGGTCAATATCTTCAAGGTCAAATGAGGTCACATTTGTCAAAATTTTCTTGTTTTGCGTGGCTTGGCTTGTCATTGTTATGGATCGCTGTGATTGTGTTTAAATGCTCCAAAATGGGCATCAATGATGTTTTAGACATTACTAATGATGCAATGCAGATGCTAGACCCAACATTTGACCTCAGGTCACCTATATAGCAGCACTTTATCAGGTCAGTTCTTGTTCCAGTCATCGGAACCGGGCTGCCCGCCCGACTGCTCCGTCGGGCAGCTCGGCGCAATCGGCTTCGTGAAGTAAGGAGTGAAGTACATGAATAAAGTATGGGAACGCAATGACAATCAGTACAAATGACAAACAGTAGTGCATTTATGACAACATTCTAGTTGATCAAGTTTGGTTCCATTAACCTGTTATCAACTTGACCTCGGTGACCTAACATGACCTTGAAACTATATAGGATATAAATATACATCAAACAAGTCGCTAGTGTTGCCAAGAACACTTCCCTTTTGCGAATATACGGGAAGTGTATCAGCGCCGATTTTTCTGGTCTGGCGCCAGGATTTTTTTTATACTTTAACTTTAACCGAAAATTTTTCGGTTAACCGATTTCCATTTTTCTTGCTTTAAACGACGCGCCGGACATTTCTAAGCAGGCATGCAGAAAATCGCGTATATCGACGGGTAAAATCTGCAGTTATGTACGAAAAACCGGAGGGGTGGGCGGATTTCGCCACCCCCTCCAGTGCGCGTGTAAGTAGCACGTCATGTCAATACATGGGACACCATGGGGTTTTATGAAGCATTGCGCCCACTGTGAGAGGATTCAGGGCGGTGCAATATGCTGGATATTGCCAGCCCACAATTCGAGGAGTTGAAGATACCGAATAGGAAACATGCATAACCATGGCTCAATAAGACTCGCTTCATTGAACAATCGAAACATCGACCAAAAGTACATATTTAAAAGGCGATCGACATACTTGGTAAGAATTGCTTATTCGTAATCAGCACATGATCAATTTTCGAATGGCATCCGTGTCGTCTTTGCACCTTCCGAATTCCTTCAATAAAGCCAAGGGAGTGCAGCTGCGGTCGGTACCTGTAGCGAACCGGTGTCCGATCCTGTGTATGCAGCAGGGAATCTCCACGGCCCCGGTACTGCCATCACTCGGCCGGCGCCCCAAATGGAGCCTTATACTGATGATAAAACCTGTTCACTTGCTTCGAACTGGGTTTTCCGGTCATGCTACTACCAAGCATGACAGCTCCGTTACTACATGGAAAATACAACCCTGATATGGTCATGTACTTGCTGTGGCACACGTGCCGCCGTCGCCTTCGGTACAGGATGCATATCGGAGGACAGTTTCTCCGATATTTTTCAAATGCAAAATTCCACTAACGAGCGTTGGATGCCGAAGCATGAACCTAAAAGTCTCCATGCTTTGGAAAAACCTAATATCTTAGCACTAGTGATGACGTAACGGTGAAACAATCGAAATGAGAGCACAACATCCAAATAAAAATAGAATGCACACCGCTGCAGCCAGTCGAACATGGGAAACAGGTAGCTTGGTTCAGCGAACCACATACAGTCGCAAGCAACTCCGGAACGAGCCGTTTTCAGCAGAGCACGAAACATGGCCACAGACCGACGTCAAATGGACATCCTGCCGTCAGGCAGGGGTGTCACTTTATATACGCTAACTGGTCTTGCCTTGCCACTGGCCCCCTCAATCGTTGATCCCCCACCCCCAGTCAGGCTGAACCTCAACCATCGGGCATATGGGCGCAAACTATATACAAATGGTTTTCGGGGCAGCTTTGGCCATCAAAAAGGTCATCTGCCCCTCCCGCAGCCAAATGCACAAAGTGTCACATATGCCGTCAAGTGTGGGCGGGCAGAGGCGGGTCAGCTCACGGGCAGAGGCGGGTCAGCTCACCGCAGCACGACGTCACCACGAGGAGCAGGAGGGTCCGCACCAGCACCTGCCTCATGACGCCTACGTCCGGCCCGGGTCCGCCAGCTGCACGGCCAACCGAGCGGCCACCGTGCTCGGTGCCCACCGTGTTCGGTAGGCAGGCGACCGCTGCTCACTCGGCGGGCATCGATCGTGGCAGTTGAGGTGACCGCGTGTCCGTGTGATCGCATGGCACGGTGGATCGTTAGCTTTGGTTACACGTCGCCATGGGGAGAACGACCTGGTAACTGGCGAGTCGCGCCTGGATCTCGGCGCACGTTAGGTTTTGTCCTGCACCGACGGCGTCTGGCATGGTTCGATCGCACCGCTAGACAGCTAATGAGAGGTCAAATAGATCACTGCATGACACGCCGTGGATACAACCTTGTTTGTCTCGGGAGAGTTACTTAAGTGATCAAGTCCGAAGCCCTTGCGTCAGTGTATTAATGAAAATACTACAATGTGGTTTTCATGGTCCTCTTGATGATGGTATATTTCCAGAACATGGAGGATTTTGCTATCGACACACTATTTTCCGACTGTTTCACTAAAATGGTTTTCCCGGAATAAAATATAATCGGATAGTGAGCAAGGCTGATACCGCCTGATTTACCATCGATTGAAAGGTACTCTGTGCACGGAGCATAATAAGCCGATTTTTACGACTGCAGTAAATAAATCCCCTGCATGTATTTCTGTTTAGTGGACTGACGCAACTTAGGAATGAAATATGCCTGTCGCACTACTGCAGTACATATGGTATCGTGTCATCAATGGCATAACGACCTATGGGCGTGGCACCGTGTCCGGCATCTGGTATGGCATCTCATCAAAAATACTAAAGTCATTGGTCAGCATGTACAGCACAAGACAACCATGAACATTGCAAGCCGGCCATAGCGTGTACCCACGAGATTCACCAATGGCACCGGGGACGGGTGTGGCACGTCACGGGACACGGCTGGTCTTGGCACCGGGGACGGGTGTGGCACGTCACGGGACACGGCTGGTCTTGGCACCGGGGACGGGTGTGGCACGTCACGGGACACGGCTGGTCTTGGCACCGGGAACGGGTGTGGCACGTCACGGGACACGGCTGGTCTTAGCACCGGGGACGGGTGTGGCACGTCACGGGACACGGCTGGTCTTGGCACCGGGGACGGGTGTGGCACGTCACGGGACACGGCTGGTCTTGGCACCGGGGACGGGTGTGGCACGTCACGGGACACGGCTGGTCTTGGCACCGGGAACGGGTGGCTCACGGGACACGGGCTTGGCACCGGGGACGGGTGGACGTCACGGGACACGGCTGGTCTTAGCACCGGGGACGGGTGTGGCACGTCACGGGACACGGCTGGTCTTGGCACCGGGGACGGGTGTGGCACGCCACGGGACACAGCTGGTCCTGTTCCAGTGATCCAGAGTCGCTCCCGACCACATTCACATCGTGCAGCGAACCACAGCTGCTGCCAGCTGCCCGGGTCCGTGTGGTAAGCCACCGAGAGATCCCTGAAGAGCGTCAGCTGGACACAACGCGAACAATGCAAACATATTGCGTTTTATTGCGTCGAACTCAGACGAACATAACGGCGCGTGGCGGCGAAAGTCAGTGGTGCGGAAGATCTAGCGTCTACTGATGTACTGGCCCCTCCTGTCGAACGGAGGCTCCAGGGTCTGCCGATATGTTGCCCCTCCCGCCAAACGAAGGCTCCAGCGTCTACCGATATACTGCCCCCTCCCGTCAAATGGAGGCTACAGCATCTACCAAAATACTGCCACCTCCCGTCAGACGGAGGCTCCAGCGTCTGCTGATATACTGCCACCTCCCGTCAAACACACCCGCACAGCCGAGGAAACTTTCTAAGACGGAGTTCTCAACGAGATCTACAAGCAGCCCTTCAGCGGCAAGTCCCAATCTGACGACGTTCCAACGCTCGGTGGGATATTGATGCAACTCCCTTTTTAACCAAGTATCTATATTATTGTTGACCAGATTAGCATAGCAATACCACCATTGCATACGGAAAAGTGAAGGTAGCACGGAACCTATCCTCCCTGCAAACAATTTCGGTGAATATCTTGTCACATGTGGGTAAATTCAGCGGAATTTTTAGTGGTTCCTTCATGTTCATACACACACACACCAGCATAGCGCGTACATCCGCTTGAACGCATGCGCGTACCCATGTTCGAGCGTTGCAAGGTGCTTCAGCGTTTTGCTTTGGCAGCCACCCGGCACGTTCCAAAAAGCAGGCTCGGTTACGAAAAACGACACCGACAGCGTCGGACCAAACCACAACGCGAGCCACGCGACCACACCGAACGACCCAAGCGATCGCAGTTGAAACGATGGCTGCAAGGGTCGGGCCATACATAACACTGTCAATGAGGCACGTACAGGTTGCACAACGTCAGGTGACATCAGCTCTACTGCCCGTCCTGTGCTATCACGAACTGGCGATCAGGATACATACACCGTTCGAAGGTCGAGACAAACGCCTCCCACGATCATGCAGAGGTCGGCATTCTACGAAGTGCTTCTTCGTTCGTCATAATTAGCTCGTCAATACCTGAAAACTGTTGAACGTGAATAAGTCCAGAATAAGCCCAGCATATTCAGCGCGCACACGAAACGTTACATTCAAAATTAGCGACACCCATATTCTACGTAGCAATTTTTCACAACGAAAGCCGCGTATCTATAGATGATTGGATACACATTTCAATTTCCTCAATTATTATTTTCGAACAGTGAACAATACGAGCCGCAAACACGCTCACCTGCAAATAAGCAATCCAGCTCCCACTCGTTAAAACGACAGCGCAGACAGACGCCACCTATAGTTGGCGCCTGAACTACTGATACCTTGTCTGACCACCGCTCCTTTCCACCAGTCACTTGCATGGCGGTCGCAGTGCAGATCCGGCGGCCGGCTGTCACTGGGGCTTGGCGACGCCCTTCTTCTCCGGGTCGGGGTACTGCTGCCGCAGCGGCACCAGACTCAGCTGCATGATGTGGCGCTGGTAGGCGGGGCCGGCGCGGAACTTGTCGTCCGTGCCGTGCAACCGGTCCAGCACGCCCAGCACTCCGTAACATTGTGTGAATCTGAAAACGCACGCACGAGCTTGCTGTGACCAGTAGCTCTTGAGGTGCTTCTTGCTACGGAGGCGCAACGGGTTCAGCACAACGTAACACTTCCAGTACAAAATAAAATAATTACAGACGTAGTAGTGAATAATTTACCCGTAATGAATCAGGCGCATGTAATGCGAGGGATACACAGGTGGTAATTAACATAACACATGCGGCGGAAGGAGTGGGGTGGGGAGATGGCGAGGCAGCCATCTCACCACCCCACGTGGGGTGGGGAGATGGGCGGGAGGGTGCCGACACTTGAGGCTAATTATTTTCTGCAAAGCCCTTGAGCTGTACGGTAACATAGGGCTGCTACAAATTCGTGGAGGCACTGTAATCCCTCGCTAATGCATAACCTGTATCTGCATACATCATGTAGACATCTAACCTCTTGGCAACACACACACATCGCTTAATAAAAAGCCTTCGGGACGGCTGAGACAGCTTAGAGACACAGGCAGAAAGGCACACAGACCGATATTTTCCGAGGAAGGGCAAGCCAATGCAGGAGGTGAGATATTCGAAACGAACAGCTATCCATACAAAATTGATAAAATGTCCTCAAGGGTGGAAATTTCTCACACCACTCTTTTCTACCTTAGCTATGGCACTGTGGCCAGATATCGGAAAAACATCAATAGGATTACACAGCTAATTTTACCACATTCACAGACACATCAACCAAATCAACACCAACGGAAAAAAGGCCATCATTTAATCAGACATGATATAGGCACGCAGTAAGACCGATGATGCATATCCGCAGGCAAGGATAGCGAGGAGTAGGTAGGGGACATACGGGGAGGGTAGAGAGATGGAAGGGAGAGGGGGTCGGAAAAAGAGATGGGTGGGAACGAGAGAGAGCGAGAGAGAGCGCGCGAAAGAGCGGGAGAGAGAATAGAGAGGAGAGGTGGGAGGAGAGGTAGGAGAGAGGAGAGGAGATAGAAGAGATGTAGGAGAGGGAGGAGGGGAGATGAGAGGTAGGAGATGAGAGGGTAGGAGATGAGGGGAGAGGAGAGGAGGGAGAGGAGAGAGGAGAGGTAGGAGAGATGAGAGGTAGGCAGAGAGGTAGGAGGAGAGATAGGAGAGAGAAGAGAGATGCGAGAGAGAGAGAAGATGAGAAAGAGCAGAGATGAGAGAGGGGGGGGAGAGGAAGGAGAGATCCGCTGGGCATTTACTTACTTGAGGTGGTGATAGTCATGTGCCTCTGGGCTGGGGAAGAAGGGCATGTGGTAGCCGGAGTGGGCGTTGATGGTGGACAAGATGGCCAGGCCGAACCACAACCAGCTGGTGGCCAAGTGACTGCCCAGCAGGAGCGTGCCCAGGAACGGCGGCAGGTAGTTGCTGAGCACGTGCTCCAGTGGGTGGGCGTACAGCGCCGTGATCGAGATGGGCGACGTCCACTCATGGTGCCACTTATGGATGTGCTTGTATAGTAGCTTGTGATGCAGGAGTCTGTCAAGCATAACACAAGTCAGTGAGTGTATGTCCGTACAGCACATAGTGCCAAAGTTCCGATCAGGGTTGTTCCTTATGCGAACGATTGGGCGGGCACTAGAGTTGACACTTTTTGGTACGGTGGCACAGCATGGCATCCCAGAAAATGACGCGTGCTTTTTGCTGTGTCATACTAAAATTTACCGCGCCACTGTTGTACTAGTGCCGGCCTATCCTCAACAACAAATTTACAGCATTGATCTAACATGTCCTTAACGCTAAAACAAATGTTCCAAGATGACAAGTGGACAATGTTGAAGTAAATATTATCTGGAAGAACCTTGAAATGCATAGATGATGCTGATTTAGTCACTGTGTAGAATAATTTGCAGCTCCGATATTGTTTGCATTCTTCAGCAATCAAGCTTTTACCTCCTCCTTGAAATGGTACATTTTATTTTGCTGTGCCTTTGCCTTGAGGCGTGTCATTATTCAGTTTGCCGTGCCATGTGCAGCGCCGTGCCAGAATTGGTTGTGCCCGTGCCGCGCCTCGTGTCAGTTTTCAGAGAAAATGGCAGCTCTAGTGGATACAGAAATACGCATTTTATTTAAACGAACAAATAGAAGATAACAAATATAAGCTCCAAAAGGTTGAAGCTAAAAGAAGACTGAATTAGGGTACTGGAATATCTTGCCTGCGCTACTTCTGTGGTTGCGACTTTACAGGTGAGGCCATATGGCGTCGCCTGCCTCTCACCCTGGCAGAAATGGCGGGCACCACGAGGAATCGAACCCCATGCCTCTGGCATCCCAGACGCTCAGTTGAGCCACTGAGCTACCGACGCTCTGCTTGTGCTACTTCAACAACAACAGGGAGAGATTCCGAGCTGAAGGAGAAGATACGCTCCGAATTTTTCCGTTTCAACTTTGAGTGAGCACAATTTAGCACTGGAGGGGTGCAGCTTAGCATTGGAGGGGCGTGAGTTCTTCAAAAGCATACAACAGGATGCCCGTGGTTACAACCAGGGACGCAGACAGGATTTTCTTAAGGGGGACCGACCAAAAAAAAAATATGAGTAAGCAGAGGCCGCTTTCCGTGCGCACGCCGAAACCTGTTTTTTTGTGGCGAAAATCTCAAACTTGATTGTTTGACCTGGTTCATTTCTGGTTTTAAGAAGGGGGCGAGCCTCCTTTGGCTGCGCCTCTGGCTACAACATAATACATATCTGAGGAAAATAATTTGCAGTTCAGAAGCCTTAATAAATAGAACAACTTATCAACAAAACAAATCAATGTGAGTATGGCCAAGTCGTTAAACAGCAGAAGCTCTTCGGCGGCAGGCATGTCGAAGTCTGCAACTCCGACCCACGCGTCTCCGGGACTCTTGGTCGACACACGCTACCAGGAGGACTCGGACAAACGCTACTCTGGTGCCAATATACCTAACAAGCAAGTCTCCTCAACAAGATCTTTCTGCCTAACAAGCAAGCCTAACAAGACCTTTCTGCCAGGTGCAGTGTAAGCACTGCATACATGTCTTCATCTATCAACATCACACATTCATCGTTGCTACCCTATCCACACCGAATACGCGATCGCATAAACGACACCTAGCATACATACTCCAGGCTTACCCATAGTAGTCTGACTCAGTCTATTTGAATGCCAATGGCAACTTGCAGAGGAGCAGGTTTGCAAAGCACTGGTCGGAGGTCCATTTCAGCAATGTTACCCCACGTCCAAGTACATTCAGATGGCACACTTAAATGGGAATTTCTGAACACGAACGATACTTGATATCCCATCCACAGTAGTAAGAAAGGGGAGGGAATGGGGTCAGCTGAAGTCATCTTGAAACCTTTAGCGGGACGCTAAGCTATGTTCGGGTGCCGACCGTGCCTCGTCCCATTGCGCACCATGGTATCTCGACACTTCCCTTTCCACCTTATTCCATTCCGTTGCGCCCCATTTTCAAGACACGACCCGGCCCAGCCTGATCAGACACGACGAAGTCGGACTCGATCCGATCAGTTAGTTAGTTATTGTAGTTTATGGGCGCATCGACCGCACAGGTCATATAGTGCCCATCGATCCGATCAGACCACACGACACAAATCAACCGAGTGGAACGGAACGGAATACACCGGTATAGGAGGACGTGCCACTGCTTAGAGAATTTCTGAGAGCACACCTGCACACACACCAATTACGCAACACTTGGAATAACTCCATCCCATCACTTCAATTGCTTTCAACAGCGACTCCTCGACACATTTGCTTGTTCTGGGTCACACGCTGATTTTCTCACCGCTGCAAAACCGCTGGTATTGCTGGTGCAGTACGGCGACAGATCGTGTCTAAGTGTTTGTCTCCGATGTTCTCCAGGCAGTGTAGTATGGTTCAACTGGAACGCGATGCTCCAGACACCGACCAATAACTGTGGTAGCAGACGATTTCCTCCACCACTGAACTGCGACGGTGCTAGCGGGCCATCTCCTCCACCAACGACCTGTGGCTGTAGTAGAAGGCAATCTCCTACACCAACGACCTGTGACCATAGCAGAAGGCCATCTCCTCCACCAACGACCTGTGACCATAGTAGAAGGCCATCTCCTCCACCAACGACCTGGAACTATAGTAGAAGGTAGAGGCCATCTCTTCTACCAACGACCAGTGACTATAGTAGGAGGACATCTCCTCCACCAACGACCTGCGACTGTAGTAGAAGGCAATCTCCTACACCAACGACCTGTGACTATAGTAGGAGGCAATATCTTCCACCAACGACGTGTGAATGTAGTAGAAGGTGGTTTCCTCCACCAATGGTCTACGAATGTAGTAGAAGGCCATGCTCTTCACCACAGACTTTGTGACTGTAGTAGGAAGCAGATTCCTCCAGCACTGACCTGTGACTTTTGTAGCCGACCACCTCATGTACCAATGACCACGACTGTGGAAGAAGGCGATTTCCTTCGACACTGACATGTTGCTATAGCAGAAGGGACCATTCACCACTGACATGTAGCGTCCAAAATATTCCACATTTGGGTGCGAGACGGCACCAAGATTGAGAACTAAACTGTTTTGCTCCGATCCCCCGCTTCATTAATAAGTTTCCACTTTTACCTTATATTCTATGGCATACATGAAACATAAAGCACGATTTTTTACATAAGATGATGAACATTTTTACTTTGAAGCTTTCATACTTTGCAAAGTAACAGGACATTTTTCAGGCGACGGCGTGGAATTATGAAGCGTAGGTTCCTAAGCTTAATCATATCACTCTAGTTTAATCTTAATCACTCTAGTTTCCACTCTTACATTACCTTTTTAAATATGATTTTCCACTCTGGCACCCCGGGGAAACATCATTTTTGAGACAGTTTCGACACGTGACTGAAGCATGGAATGAGCTCCTGCACCGCTGATCTCCGACTGTAGCAGACCGCAGTTTCCTCCAGCACCGATCTGCGACTGCAGTAGAAGACAATATCCCCAACAACTTGCGACTGTAGTAGGTGATTTCTTCCATCGCTGACCTGACTGTAGTAGCATGCGGTTTCTGAACTGAACCTTGGGTTCTTTCACGACGCATTCAACCGCTAGGTCATGTAGCGTCGCCAACCCCTCACGCCGATTGGTCGCGGGTGGACTCGGTAAATGCTGCCGGTTGTGAGATTCGAACCGGCAGCATTTACCGAGGATGCGGTTTCTCTACGCCAATGACCTAAGACTACAAAAGAAAACACCCAACACTCACATGCCACTGTAGTAGACAGCGATCTCATTCACCACTGACCACCGCATGTAGTAGATGTTCCTTGAGCACTGGCCTGTGAAGGTAGTAGGTGTTCCTTCAGCACTGACCTGTGAATGTAGTAAAAGGTGTTCCTTCAGCAGTGACCTGTGACTGTGGTAGGTGCTGCTTCAGCACTGACCTGTGACTGTAGTAGAAGGCGATCTCCTCCACCAGGATACAGAAACCCAGTTCGAACAGCACCCACTGGAATGTGGGCAGCTCGCGGCCATCGTCGAAGCCCCGGAGAGTCATCAGCCAGTAGAAGCCGGCCGTCACAGGCACACCGATCACCGTCTGATTAAACAGCACCCAGAACACGGCCTGCAACACCACCCGTGACGTCACATGGAATTCAGTCACAGCGCTGATGACGTCACACAATGACCTGGGGAAAATGGATGGGGACAACAGTGCCAAGAGTAGCCAAGATCGACGGCCAATGATCCACCGACGACCTGGGAGGACCCACTGACGGCCCGGGATGCCAGGGTGACGGCCCGAGAGGACACAGTGACGACCCGGGAGGGCAGGGTGACGGCCCGGGACTCGGGAGGGCAGGGTGACGGCCCGGGAGGGCAGGATGACGGCCCGGGAGGGCAGGATGACGGTCCGGGAGGGCAGGATGACGGTCCGCGGGGGGGGGCAGGGTGACGGCCCGGGAGGGCAGGGTGACGGCCCGGGAGGGCAGGGTGACGGCCCGGGAGGGCAGGGTGACGGCCCGGGAGGGCAGGGTGGCGGCCCGGGAGGGCAGGATGACGGCCCGGGAGGGCAGGATGACGGCCCGGGAGGGCAGGATGACGGCCCGGGAGGGCAGGGTGACGGCCCGGGAGGGCAGGGTGACGGCCCGAGAGGGCAGGGTGACGGCCCGAGAGGGCAGGGTGACGGCCCGGGATGGCAGGGTGACGGCCCGGGAGGACACAGTGACGGCCCGGGAGGGCAGGGTGACGGCCCGGGAGGGCAGGGTGACGGCCCGGGAGGGCAGGGTGACGGCCCGGGAGGGCAGGGTGGCGGCCCGGGAGGGCAGGATGACGGCCCGGGAGGGCAGGGTGAAGGCTCAGGAGAACCCACTGACGTGGAGGACCCGCTGACCCACTCCTGGGTCCCGGAGGACCCACCGACGGCCCGGGAGGACAGAGTGACGGCCGCTTGGTGCAGACGCACTCGCCTGCAGCAGACGACGTATGTCCAACGGCTCGTTGGTGCCCGGCTGCACCTTGTACCGGCGCAGCTGTTCCGGCTTCAGGAACACGTCCATCATGATGTACACAAAGCCGGCCGCCCAGAAGACGGTCATGCTGTAGATGGGGGTACCTGCGACACAATCCAGGCAGGTGAGGCCATCGACCCGCCGCTGGTCACGTGTGCGGTTCACCGAGCCACGCCTCGGCTAACACTGCCGTTAGTTGTTGTCTGTTATTTGAGATTAGTGCGACGATTTATGTGGTACGGAAGTCAACTTGGTGTGCGTTCACAAAAAAGGTCATTTAACACTCGCACCGGAGGGAATGGGCGGAACCCGCCGACCATTCTTGTTGTTTTCGAACATTTATCACAAACGAATGGGAATAAAGCAACGTAATTTTGCTACTGTGTCACAAATTGACAAGTATATCGCGTGCAAGAAGAATCTTTGGAATCCGTTAGTAAACATAGGAACTGTGGGGGTGAAAAGTCGACCGACCGACCGCTGGCCGGCCACTCCAGGGTTACGTCGGCGCGGTGGAGAGGCGGTGCGACCGCGGAGAAAGCGGGCCGAGTGCGCCGCAGCCAGGCACTGGCTGGTTGCCATATCGTTAGGTTTATTGCGCCGAGTAACGACTACGCTTTCATGTTTCCATAGCACGGACCAACTGGGAACTGGGAAACGTGCCACGTGCCAACTGGGAAAATGTCGTCAAAGGCCAACTAATGTCATTAACGTCATATCACTTACTATATACTCGCATTTTATTTAATTTACGCTTAGTTCCATGTATGTACCTTGTCACGAGACCAACTTTTGTCCCTGACATCGACAGTGAACATTATCATTCCTCAGCTTATGCGAGCATCTATTACACATTAGACGACACGGTTACCAGGTACTAACTTTGATATCACAGCAAATATGCCCAGAGCACCCCTTTCCGCAGTCTCCTCGAAACCGCCATTTGCCACAGGAATACAATTGAAATTCTAAATGAAACGTTTTCTGATCTTAGTTCCAATATAATGTAGAGTTATGCTCCAACTGGGAGCCTGCGGCCTCTGTGCCTCGTGGTATCTGGAGGAGCCTCGTCTGGAGCGCGGATACTTGGCTCGATAGAATCGCTGCTAACTGGCCTCTATTAACTGACTTTCCAACGCCAACGGGCGGCGGCTGGGCGCTCGCCCGGCTGGCCACGTACACTCGTGACTGTGACTGAGCAGAGCAGCGTGACCGTCCACCCTCCTCGACAACTATCCAGCGACTCCCTGGACGTTGGGGGCTTACACACCGCACCGACCTGTGGCCGTGCCATGCAATCCGTCACACCCGGTGAAGTCACGAGGGGCCGTCTGTCGGTCATCGGCACATGTCGCTGACTCAGCAGGTCAGCGAACCGTACCAGCTACTGCGACGCGGTAGGACAGCGGCCGGCAAATTCCAGCATATACAATTATGATTTGGCTACCTAATTTAATAGCAAAGCTGCTGTAAGAAGCCAACTTCGCCACGATAATGCATCGTTTACGTTGCAATATTGTAGTATATTATGCACATTTATTTCGACGAGCGTGGCTCTCAAAACTGCCCAAATTTTGACTCATTGGACAAACCACTGATTTTCTGAAACATTTCAACACGCAAAATGCGCTTAAGAACGAAACAAAAACCACTCGACATATACCAATACCATTTCACTGCATTAAGCCGGATGCATAAATGCGCGACGTGACTTTTCACAGAAACGACCAAAAATACATATCTCCCAAAGCCCTGCTCAGATCCGCTCCTGGTCAGACTACAGGAAGTAAAAGATAGTCAGGGAATATCGTCACGAAGCGTCACGGTTCGTGACGGATAGCTCCAGCGCACACGGTTCAGAAATAGCACGCAAAAAGCCTTACGTGGATAAGGTTAAATAACCTCTCGTGACCTGTTTGCGTCAGGCAAAAACTGTTCCTGTTCGAATTTACTTGCATGACCTTTGTTCTCTGTGGTGTTCGTGTTTCGCTCTGACGCGCTAGTTTCCAAATGGCCACATCGCGCCCGGACACACCCCGACACAACTCATAGCTCACGAGGCTGGTCGGCAGCGAGCTGCGGTAGATCGGCGCGTGCAAATGGTCGCATGGCTCGGCGTGCTCGTCGTTTGGTGTTGTATTCGGTGGGTCTTGCAGTGTCATATATTGACCAGAACTCCCTCCACTCTTGATTTAGGTTCCTTAAAGCCTGCGCCTCGCTTGTATACAATGATTATCTATCCATTCAAGCCGAACTTCGTAGCATCGCGAGATGCATTACAAATGCCGGAAAAGCAAACCACGAATATACAATTTCAAGCCTTGGCCATATTCCCTAGACCAGGTAGGACTGAGAAGGTCAAAGATGGCATGTTCGAAACTGGCGGTGAACAATCTCCTATCGTCATATCGGCAAGGTTCCACGCGGTGTTTACGCTGAACACCCAGGAGACTGACGTATCACGCTGGTAAACGTCAGACAGACGATGTGCAATGCACAACACCAGGGCGATTCTGCGCATTTGCAGAGCTCGGGTCAAACAGGCAGTGCCGCAGAGCGCCATGCCAACCCGGGCGTGACCAGGGTTCACATCAGGGGCCGGGAAAAACGCCAGACGCACGGCAAACCTCGTGACTCTGTCCCCTCCCGTCCCCTCCACCGCCGCCCCCGTATCCAGCAGCGGCGGCCGCGCCCTGATAGTCCAGTCCAGTCCAGTCCAGTCCAGCCGGCCGGGCCAGTCGTTAGTGAGTTATTGGGGTTCAGGGGCGCACCGACTGCAGGGGTCATGAGGCGCCCTGCCCGGCCGTCACGGACAGCGCGGACTCGACTCGGAACAGCTCTCCATCGTAGCCTGGCGCAGGCCCGCCGCCGGCGGTCATCTGCCTGACCGCTGCGGCACGCCGAGCAGCAGCAGTACCGGGTAGCCGGGGTCGCCAGCTGGAGAAACGCTGAGTAGCCGGGGTCACCAGTCGGAGAAACACCGAGTAGCCGGCGTCGCCAGCCGGAGAAACAGTGAGTGGGCAGGGTCTCCAGCCAGGGAAACAGTGGGTGGACAGGGTCACCAGACGGGACAGGGTCAACAGGCAGCGACAGTACTGAGTGGACTGCGTCACCAGCTGTTCACCCTCGGTGACGGAGGGGACGAGTGGTCTAGGGGTAAGATGCTCGTCTCACGATCTAAATGTTGTGGGTTGGGTCACGGTCCACTTCGCCCGCGACCAATCGGCGTGAGAGATTGGCGACGCTACATGACTCAACGGTCGACGTGTCGTAAAACCAATAACCAACCAACCAACCCTCGGTGACGGAATGATGAGCAAAGTGCCCCTTGGGTCTTGGTCCTTCACCCGGATGCTAAATAGGGGCCAGCAGCGACGTTGTTAAGGACTAGAAAGACAGAGCTGCACGCATTTTTATCTCCACAGGCAGTCAGAAGCTTGGTGAGTACTAAAAAGACGGAGCTACGTACATTATATCTCCACAGGCAGTCAGAAGCTTGGTGAAGCATACCGGTTCGGTGCTCTACATACATACATACAGGTTAGATGTGCAATGGCAGGTCTTCATTGGGAAGGCAACGAGAGTCTGTGTGAAAGACTGTAGTTAGTGCAAAGTGACAATATTTGTCAATGTGACAATTATCACAGGGTGATAGTCGACGAAGTTGTGCTAATTTGATAGCAGAAGAAATTTCGAAGACAGCCAGAAGTCCGAAACATAAAAAAACACCATAGTGGCTTCAGAACCCGCAACAATTTCCAAAGGCTCTTATTCCGGATACGCCTTGAGAGCAAGATTAACTGACGGAATGGCTAAAAGGGAAGGGGGAGAAATTTGGTCAGACACACATCAGTGATGCAAGAAAGGGCCTGCGGCGGCTGGAAAATTCATAGAGACTGTTCCTTTGATTATTGTAAGGATACAGCAATTTTCACTGGATAGCCACTGGGTGCGGAAATTGGTAAAGGGGACTTCTACGCTGAGGAAAAAGGGCACAGTTATCAAAGGCAATGGGACAATTGGAAGGGGCAGGGCAGCAAGGGTACAACTGAGTGGGGAAAACCAAAGGGCTGGGCAGGAGATTCCCACTCAGTTAACATACTAACAATGCCCTGGGATCGGGGATGAAGTTTCCTATCATTTTGGTGGGGCCCGGGCGCCATCATCTTCGTCTTGGCCACACCAACTTCTTGCTATCTTAGCATCGGACGCTATGGGCCCACCAACCAAATTCACAGAACTCATCGCCTGCATGCGTTAGGCCCCACCAATAATTTTCCAACTTCTCCACTCGTGCTTGGAATACAGATTCCCCAACTGCTATGACAGACACACGGGGCCCACACTACAGACACAAGCAAAACAATGAAACACCAGTAAGCCTTATTGGTGGCTCGGTTTACTTCATATGAGAACATGGTGGCGACTCACTGAAGTGAGACGAGCGCACCCACTAAGCAGTGGGCGAGACACGATTGTGAGACGAGCACACCAACTAAGCATTGGGCGAGACACGATTGTGAGACGAGCGCACCACTAAGCAGTGGGGGAGAGTGAGACGAGCGCACCCACTAAGCAGTGGGGGAGAGTGAGACGAGCGCACCCACTAAGCAGTAGGGGAGAGTGAGACGAGCGCACCCACTAAGCAGTGGGGGAGAGTGAGACGAGCGCACCCACTAAGCAGTAGGGGAGAGTGAGACGAGCGCACCCACTAAGCAGTGGGTTGGTTGGTTATTGGTTTTACGTCACGTCGTCCGTTGAGTCATATAGCGTCGCCCATCTCTCACGCCGATTGGTCGCGGGCGAAGAGTAGCGACAGGTGAGATTCGAACCCACAATCTTTCGATTGTGAGACGACATCTTACCCCAAACCCCCCCCCCCCCCCCAAAAAAGGGGGGGAGAGAAAAAAAAAACCACACCAAAAAAAAGGGAAGAGAACGATTGTGAGAACGAGCGCACCCACCTAGAGCAGTAGGGGACATGAGACGAGCGCACCCACTAAGCAGTGGAGGAGAGTGAGACGAGCGCACCCACTAAGCAGTAGGGGAGAGTGAGACGAGCGCACCCACTAAGCAGTAGGGGAGAGTGAGACGAGCGCACCCACTAAGCAGTGGGTGAGACACGATTCAAATGTAGCACTCGATTTTCGAAACCCAAGCGCTAGTTGGTGTGCTAAACCGGGCCATTTCTCTAAAACTAAGCGGTGATTGGTGGGACAAACCGGGGCATCAGAACCACGCATGGATGAAGCTTTTTCCGATACCCACGCCAGCGATGTCTTGTTCAGTCTATTGCGACATTTGTACTTAGGCCAAAGATAGCGCGATATAAAATTCGAAATACAACCGTCCATTTTGTTGTACCTACGTTTCGGCTAAGGCCTCCATCAGTGAAGTGTTAGTCAGATCCGAACATACATTTTTAACACACGAGAGTTCGAAGGTGGATACGTGCAGGTCCTACCGCTGGTGACCCCCGCATAAAAACGGCGACATCCCGCATAAAAACGGACACTTCAGATACATCAGACAAAGACAATCAGCAAACGATATCAATCCGCCCATTCGCCAAGCTTCTACCGATAAGTGGCTATCGCTACTATCATGTGTGCGCGTGTGTTTGTATGTGTGCTGGGGGGATGCGTGCGCTTGTCAGTCGGGATTTCGGTGGTGGGTGCTTATTGTTACCTATGTTCAGGGGCGCAGCAAGGATTTTCTTAAGGGGGTCCGACGTGGCCTTCTACGTCAGCCCGGGGGCGCTTCGCGTCAGCCCAAGGACCCTTCAATTGTCGGCGCTGGGGTCCTCTCCGGTCGACCAGATTCACTCTGGAGCGACACGTTGATTGCGCTTCGTCTCCGCCTATGTCAAACACGTGCTCAGCGGTCCCCTTGGGCCACATTTGTGGTCCGATGGTTCCGCAGGTCACTTTTGTGTTATTTGACCCGTGTCGTCAGGCACGGGTCCGTCTCCACGTGAAATGCTATTTGGCATATGCCGTAAGTTATCTAGTACACCAGGCTTCTCGGCTTCTTCTTCTGGCTCCCCTCTTATACAAGTCCACAATCTTCATTCCCGTTTTCGTGGCCATGGAGGCGGACGGACCTACGAAACTGACCACCGCTCGTTGATGAGAGTATTAGGGCGGACGATAAACCTTTTCTGTTCAGTTTGTTGACACCTTGCTTCCGGCGTTCACAGAAAACGGCAGCGCATTTTGCTTCAAATCCAGCAAGATATCTAATGGGAAAATTAATTTATGAAACAAGGCACACTCATTTCATGAGGAACACACTAAGTTACGTTATATGCACACTCCCCCTCTAGGAAGTTCGGCGAGCAAATTCGGAGAGCTCAAGGAGATGCAGAAGACCACGCCTGATTTGGTGCAGGGATCACAAGACGAGTAAAAAAATGAATAATATCCCTCTTCTCCGTCGGATCCCTATCAACAGAAAACTCTGGTTCATCTAGAGTCGGACATACCAAACTGTCAAGAAACGCCAGCTTTCCTTCCGTCCTCTTCCCAATGGTGAACTGCATGGACTACTCCACCTCGTTCAGGTCATGCAAAATTTGCTGCAAATCCATGCCCTCAGGGACAGCTACCATAACATCATTTCAATTTCGGAGGCATGAGTCCGACCCAGAATGTGATCCATCGCTTGTGTTTTTATGTACAGGTTAGCCAAAACTACACTTATGGGTGAAACCCACAGCAAGTTCAGCAACCTGTCGGCACTTGCAGCCATTAAACTCAAATGACCCAAAATGTACATAGAGCTTACCTAATATTCCCGTTGGAACCCAAGTTCCTTCGGGCTTCTGTGTACCTCCTTGGAATCGCTGCTGTTTCAGTCCAACTGCAACTGTCAAGCAGGCAGGGGCGCAGCCAGTATTTTCTTACGAGGGGTCCGACCAAAAAAATGTGATGAAATCCAGACCGCTATCGGTGCGCTTTGCCTACCGACAAAGGAGGGGCCTCTCATTCACAAAGAAGGCCACTCACCGACATAGGGGGCTCCCTGAACGAGACAGGAGGCCCTCCTGTTGCCACAGGAGGACCCCCTGGTTGAACTAGGAGGACCCTTGATCGGCAAAAGAGACGCCGTCTGAAAGGTGGAACCTCCCGGAGGTCCCTGGCGGCCACCAAAAACCTCAAATGGCACAGCCCCCCCCATGCCTCAAGAACATTCAGATTACTGGTGAATGTCACAAGAGATGCCGCTACCCTTAAACGTGAAAGGTCCATAAAAAGCAACACGACGACATACTAAACTATGTGCGACACCCCCTAGATGTCATAGGACTCCCTATCGAAGCCCCGGGGTTCACAGTGGCGTCGTGATGCAAGAAGATGCCTTTTCAAACGGATCACGTTTGGTCCCCAAGCGCCATAGGAGGCTTCTGGACGACACAGGTCTCCTCGAATGCCACAGGAGGCCCAGCGAGCTATATGCGCTAGTTAGAAACCTCCCGAATGGTGATGGAGGCTCTGAAAAAGACTGGACTCTTGAACGCCAAAGGCAGCTCATAAAGAGCAATGGGAGAACTTCCTGAAGCCTTACATGAAGCTCCAGGACGCTGTCTGAAACGCTACGTGAGACTCCCAGAACGCCACAGGATTCCCTTAGACGCCACGGAAAGCCTCAAATGTCACAGGAGGCCTCTGGGTGACACAGAAAGCCTTCCGATTGCTGGTGGCGACCCTAAGAGTCGACGTTAACCAAGATGCAAAATAATGTGCATTTATGTTCCTACTGTAGTGCTCGCGCAAGTCAAGAAAGCTAAAATGTCTGACTACCCACCGAACAAAGTTTCTGCTATTTCTTGGTTTATTTTCGTGCATCTTATAGCTTAAAATATAGCTGTACGATGCTCTGTTATGCGGTTTCACGAGCTGTTGCTCTGGTGTTGAGAAGCTACGATCCATTTCGATAGACGGTTTGGGTAATTTCTGACAGGTTTTGAAGTCTCCAGGACAACACTAGTTGCTACACGATTTCCATGCCAGAAATGGTACCGTTCAACCTGGATAATTCTGAATCCATCCATGTAAGCGGAAAAGCTGAGATACCGACAGCTCTCCTCAACCCTCTCTGGATCTTAGAAGCATCCCATAAAGGCATTCTAAGATACGCAGCAGTGGACGTCCGTGCACGTCGTGGTTGGAGACCATTGGCCTTCCTTGATACCATCGGCATTTGCGCATTTGAGAGGAAGCGTCTCTGCAGTGGTAAAAGCTTTCCCCCAGCGGTCCACTATTGCTACCCAAAAAAAACCTGCAAGAATTATATAGGTAGGAGATGTCTAAGCAATCTGGACAGGAGAGTCTCATATCATAGTGTTTTCGTCTAAATGTTTTACATGTTGGGTTGGGATTCTTTTTATATTCCTGCGTACGTCTTCAGAAATCTGAAATAGAAAATCCGATTTCTTGGCTCCAAAAGTACTGGAATTTTCCACGCAAGTAAAAGATCAGATGGAGTGTGTGACCCTAATCACATCAGAAACAAATTACCCTTCGCTGCTACAATTTGGTATTGCAATCAGTAATGTTAAATTACCATCGCAAACATTGACTGAAACATCTTTAGCCATTAATGTAAAATTAACATTCTTTGTCCTTCTTTGTCCCCTCTCCCCGCGAAAGTTTTTTTTTAGTGAAGGTAGTCAGAGATAAGTCCGAGGGTACTGCAGGGTTAAAATAATGGTTTTTCGGAAGGTGCGAGATGTCGAAACGAGAACAGTAGGATGTCGAAATTTGCCATGGAATTAGTGTTATTTAAAACGCTTTTGATGTCCTAGACTAAAATTTGAGCCCATGGTGCAGGTCACATTATAGGCAATCCCTTTACCCCAACGTGCGTTGCGAAATGTTTGTGTATGTGTTGTGTATAAATGTTCACCATTCCTTACCGAGAGCATGAACATGATACTGAAAAACGAGATAAACGAGATACTGTTAGAAAGGAGACACGAAGACTTCATAAGCACGCATCAAGGAGCAGGATGTCGATACTTCTTGGAGAAGGATGTTGATTGAGTGTTCAGAAAGTGGCACATTCCACCCTATCTCACGAATAATTTATCATTGGGTATTGGTGGCAAAATACTCGACGTGCCGGCGCAATGCATTAACAGGAGGAACATTTTCCCGATGATGGCCTAGCGCCGAAACGTCCAGTACCTGCATTCCACCACCAAAAACAAAACTTTCGCGCCGAAACGTAGAGAATTGCACCACTAAAAAAATACCTTCGGACCTTATCACTAAACGAACTCTCCTGAGGTAAGGAAAGGTGTGCTTATTGTGTATTAATTGCTGCACTATGGCGGAAGCCAGGAGCTCATTAACATATCTTGCATCACATGAAGTGCTTTTACATTCAAATAGGTCGCATTTTAGTATTCGGAGCTCATTTAGATTCCTTGCGATACGTGTACTCCCGGAAAATGTTGGGTCATATCTTATTGGCGTAGCCTGATATTGGCTTAGAGCTTGGAACACTATTACTGGACATTATTTGCAATTATATATGTTCCCGCGTTCTAAAATTTTCATTAGTGTCAAAAGTATGAAAATGCACATTTGTTTTCCGGTTTCCGGTTCAAGTCAGACGGAGTGTCGGACCTCATGACCTGGCCCCATGTCACCTTCGTATTTTTGCAATTTGATTGATCTATAAACTAAATATACATTCTTCACTTTTAACATTATGTGCCACGCTTTGTTCATGATAAATCTTTCCGTTTACGTCCAAAAATTAATTAAGACGAGGTCGTGACCTGGCTGACGTGTTCCAGATACGTGACCTCAAGAGACTTGCCCTCCATTTTGACATCATGTGCGCCCATCAACTGTCAGAAGGTGCGTCAAATCTCAGTGACATTTTGAATGGTTTAAGCAGTTATCCCGAAGAACCTTGTGGAGTGGGCGAAATTGATCCATCACAGCGCGAAGGTTGAGAAACATATATCCTTTCGCATCAGTTTTCCCAGTTGAATAAAATTTCTGGACGACAATGATGTTACGGATTGTTACCACTATGATTTCAAACATTGTGTTGTACGGAACAATGTGAACCACATGCTTGCAAGCAGTGTTTCAAGCATGTGGTACGTGTCAGGCAGTGTGCAGGCAAGGAAGCAAGCATTTG
Organism: Ashinkailepas kermadecensis; assembly: GCA_034440615.1. NCBI lineage: Eukaryota > Metazoa > Arthropoda > Thecostraca > Neolepadidae > Ashinkailepas > Ashinkailepas kermadecensis. Next base: position 139,461 of record JAOTOM010003616.1, read on the forward strand.
CTTACTTTCCTTAATATTTTTCTCCGAATATGTGCCAGAGTGATTTTGCTAGCAGAGGGCCTATTCTAACCGGAACTTGTCGCGTTGAACCCGAGGTTACCCCCTGAGGGACCACCCGGCTCTCGTGGGGTGAGGGTCGGCCACTCCAGTCACTCTTTGCCTCGTCACTGCATACACTCATGGCTTTATGGTGAATGGTTATTACCCATACGTGTCGATTTCGATGTCTTTGGATGGATGTTGGTCTCGAATGTACGCTTGGTCGCACCAATAATTCCCGATCTGAACATGGAGCCTCATGGGGCCAGCCCTAAACTGATTTCAGACCCGTACATGGCCTCCATGTCTTGGGCACCCCCACATATTTTCTGAACATGCCACCCATATGCATCCACATGGTTCCGATCCAATCCAGTTCAAAGTAGGGTGGTCCAAATTTCATCTGTCAGCACTGCGATTCGGATGACTGAGATAAGCTCGCTCCGGATCATGATTCAGCGCAGCTGATCCAAGTCATCCGGATCTGGGTGCTGGCAGATGAAGGTGTACCCGATCGCCATCGACGAGACGGTGTTCTGTTCTTCATAGCCTAGCGTTGCACTGCTACTGCCGGCAGCGCCGCTAATACACCTCTCGTTTCCGGTGCCAGCGTTGTCGGTACAAGACGCTCGAATGGCGCAACACGCAACTTTCCCAAATTATGGTGCAACATTGATCACTTCAGGAAACATGTTTGACGGCGTCGTGGGCCAACGCAGCAGTACGCAGAGAACAAATTTATATGTCACACTGAGGATAATGGATCTAACTTGCTGTTGATATATTCGGATATAGAATGCTTAAAAACGTTGGTGCTGCAGACGCAACTGTACAAGTGATGCCTTCAGCCTCGGTTTGGCCTACATCTGGTGGCGAGGCGTGGACTGCGACTGATAGGGAACCACGTGCACAAGCCCCACGACAGCCTATAGCATACCTTGTTGCTGCTCAGCAGCAACAGGGGCGGAGCGCTTTTGCCCAGAACAGCGAGTGCAGTTACGACATAGCAATAAGCCACCGTTGCGCTTCACGCCAGGATGAACGGGATCTCATGTCATCATACAGTACCAAATCCAACTCACCATAGACGACCAGTTTGTACTGATCGCCGCCGAAGGCGTCGTACACATGGTCCCAGAGAGACTGCCACAGACCTCCAGACGCTCCCCAGAACTGCTGAAAATGGCTGCCGACAAGGAACGAGACTGATCAAGAACTTCGCGGTGGCGAATGCACGAGGACACGGCGGTTTATCCATATTGGCACATACGATCGACATTGGCTCCGGGCTCTAGGTCAATGTCCCTTTGTCTGCCATCCCGTGTGATGTGCTAAAAGTCCATTCCAACCATGACCAATATGATTATCCCAATCATCTCGGTCATGGGTTGGCCTTTGACACATCACACAGTATCGCCGACAAAGGTCGGCCGTCCGGGTGGGTCTAAAAAACGATACCAGCTCACATACGCCGTTCTACAGGCACCATCTTACAGACATGGCCGATCTCGGCAATCGCTGGCTCAATCTTCATGAAGCCTTCACCACACGATCGAGCGTGCGCCAAAGGCGTGCAGTTTGGACTTTCGTGACCTTGGGTCAGGCCAAAGGTCACCAAACCAATCGGCCGTCCGACGTCGAAGGGTACTTATTACAGCACATACCCATGTGCTGGATGGTCGGCATGTTGCGATAAACAGAGGCAAGGAGACATAGGATAAATGCAAACGAAACTTGGGATAAGCGCGAGTGAGACCGATGTCTGAATACAGGCAGCGGTAACGGCAGTTTAGCTGGACTGAGTACTTTGGGTACCAAGCAATGTATTCTGTTCAGCCGCGTCATGCGGTGAGCACTACTTAAGCTCAGCTCACAAGGTGACCAGGGCGAAATTAGCGACCTTTTGTGATCAGTTCCCTGATCAGATCTTGACTGGGCCATTTATGATCAGTGCCCCGATCAGATCATTGTCCGGAACTAACCATAGCAGGGTTGATATTGTATTACAGTGATCGCAGACGCATCTCGTGAGCGCAAGGCTGCAATCAACGTTCGTAATTGCCAGGGCTGAGTCTCAGCACGCGATGAGAGTTCCTGGTCACCAAAGATCTTCTCACCATGCGACGAAGACCGGCCCTGGTCACCGTGTGGCGGAGTTCATGGTTACCTCCGGCTACCGTGGTTACCTTGTGGTTACCTCCGGCTCCAGATCAGTAGCATGCGGTGAAGTGGGCGTAAAATAGCCGAGGTAGTTGATGCGACTCGAAGTCAATCATCAATCCTGTGATGGATTGATGGATGGATTGAGTTCCTGCATACGGTGGAGCTCTCGGGTACCTAACCTACCAATGCCTGATGGTGTTGCCGTCACTACCCGCACGCTCTTGCCATGCAACTACCAGCACCTGCTTACCATGTGATGGAGTTCCTGAAGGCGGCGAGCACGACCAGGGCAGAGCCGACGATGAACACAGAGTTCTGGATGGTGTTGAGCAGCGACCCGACGGGCCCGTCGGGCGCCTCAGCACGACGCGCCGCCTGCATGCCGCTCCCTTGTGCACGCCCCCTGCAGAAAGATCGCACGCTCGAACGGGACCGGACAAGCCACCGACCGACGCGCGCCACCGCACTGGCAGGGCCGGCGAGTCCGGCGGTCGTGGCAGCGCGCCAGCGCCAGCCGCGGAGGCCCGTGTAGAGCTGCGGGTGACGGCCGCAGCTGGGGGCCGGCCGCCCATCAGAGCTGCAGGATACCGCCCGACGGCAGCCGACCAGAGCTGCGAGATATGCCGAAACGGGCCCAACAGAGCTGCATGATCGGTCGGCAGTGGCCGACCACAGCACGCAGACACCCACCCTGCGACCAATCTTCACATGAAATCGACGACGATTGCATCTTCTGATAAGATAAAACGGGGTAAGAGGTGCGGATATTTGTGGCAAAATTGTTGGTAGCGTAAACTAGCACGTAATATAAATGAACAATTAATGACAACATTCGGAACATCTTGGCAATGGACTTCTGGGGTTCAAGACCCCTGCTCTGGAAGCAAATTCGACATTAATCCTACGGTGGAATCTGGACACTCGACACCAAAAATGCATTGCGTATTCCGAACTACGTGCCCTCGGGAGAGGTCTGCGCCGGCGCCATTCTAAAACCTAAATCGATCTAAAACCCCTGTCGTCCCCTCCCAACATCAGTGACGACGCCAATGCAGACAAAAATCAACAATTGTTCGTACAAATCGGTCGTTCTGGGAGAACGACCTCTTGCCCCTCTTGGGCCCCCTTGGTGGTGTTTGCTTTGGTGGAGCCTGTGGCGTTTTTTTCTTCATTTCTTGATGAGAGGCAGAAAGAGATCAATAAGCACATCCTTTACATGATAAGCACATTGCAGCAAGGGTTTTGCATCGGTTGGAGGAGAGGGGTATGCATGCATTATCTGTGAGACTAGCAGGCATTGGAGGAGCTTCATAGGGATCTGTACTAATCGAAAAGAAATGTCGGAGAGGGGAAATATCCTCTTAGCAAGTATATAGGTATAACACGACACCCATGAATCAGCACCCGTGACTCATTTAAAAGTCACGATCCGAGTACTGTTGAGCGCTACATCAGGCCTCCTGTGGTGCCGGGTTCATATCCCATTAGCTGCTCGGAATTTCGTCTGCTCCCTCCCTCCCAAAAATTATTCGGCATGAGTGAGGCGAGACGCTACGCATTCGAGCGTTCGAAGCCATCAATCATTTCTTGATCATTATTTATCTCGTTGGCGATAAAAATACGTGTGCTGCATTTTTATGGACATACCGATATATTGAGCATACTCACATACTGAGCATACCGGGTCTTGCATGGCACGAATGACGACGCTTGGTGCATACTCATTAGTAGTGCTGGTACTGGCAGTACTTACAGTAGCTGGGGAGGACGGCTTTCCTAAGTTATGGAAATGTAGACAGCGTATATAAATATTTGCGGAGACAGGTTGATTTATATTTTGCTGGCGGAGAAATATCGGGGTTTGTCGGCTATACGCTTTTGGCCGAGTTATCCGTGGTTCCGATCGCTCCCTGGCAGGCCCCAATCGCCAGGCACCCTGTGGTTCCGATCGCTCCCTGACAGACTCCAATCGCCAGGCACTACATCAACGGGTCCGTTTATTTGGTTGACAGCACCAGGCCATAACAGATCTGGCGATTACTTTGCACCCGGACACTGTTTATTCCCGGCAGCCCATGTCTTGAGGCAGCACGGGTGGCCTCCATAGGAGGGAACGTGTCCACCGCAAGCTGCCTCGCATCAACAACAGCCTGGCAGACAACTGGAGGACTCGGCGACATTCGTATACAGCCCGGAGGAATGTGGTCGACACTGGTCCCGATCGCGCCCGCCGGGAGGGCGCCACTGAGGCGCATTGAGACAACTTGTCAAGGCCTTGGTTCCCGCGGCATGTCACCACATGTCCACGAATGCTGTGGCACAGCCACACGCCAGCACACACCGACCAGTGTGGCACAGCACGAGCCAGCCAAACAAACGACACGAGCCAAACAACACGGACCAACCAGATAAATGAGCAACCAACACTAGCATGTCTCACGCCTGCTTAGCTCTCCTGCACCACCATGACGTACACAAACAACCTTCACACAAAAACACAGGTTTTTGATTACCACAGGACCTAACACCAAAGAAAATATTCATTACATCACATCATACTTTCCAAGAGCCCATAGACGATATGCCGACAGAGACATCCTCAGAATACTCACTGTTCACACACAGCGACAACCTTAACAGCCTCACTTCCCGCTGACAGAACAGCCTCAACATCCTCACCGTCCACCGACAGCGACGGCGTCGGCAGCTTGATCACCCACTGACAGAGGCGACACGGGGCAGCTTCATTGTGACACGATTTGGCACACTCACCGTCACAACCATCGGAACACCACTGTCCCGCTGAGGAAGCGGATCGCCTGGAAGCCCACCGAAGAAGTCGCGCTCCGTCCCCTGAATCACATACCCTAGTACAGCTGATGTCGCGCTCCGTCCCCTGAAGCATACACCCTAGTACAGCTGATGTCGCGCCTCGTCCCCTAAAGCATATACCCTAGTACAGCTGATGTTGCGCTCCGTCCCCTGAAGCGCATGCCGTAGTACAGCTGATGTCGCGCCTCGTCCCGAAGAGTCCACACCCCCAGACAGCCGGTCGCTGTCTCACGCCTCGTCGACCCTGACGAGCGGCACGGTCATCTCGTCGGCAGTGGGCCGGCGCAACCCGGCCGGCAACTGCGGCAGCGCGCGCGGCAGCCAGGCCACCACCAGCGAGGCGGCCATGTTGACGCCGACCAGCACGGCCACCAGCAGCGACATCGTGGTGTCGGCGAACAGCCAGACGGAGCCGATGCTGGCCAGCGAGCGCGCCGCCCCGTGCACGCCGGCCGCCGGGGCCGCCTCCTGCACGTGGATGCTGAAGATGGCCAGCAGCACGCCCGAGATGCCCGACACCAGGCAGCCGACGATGAAGTCGGCCTGGCTCTTGTAGGGGAAGTCGAGCACGAGGAACGCCTCCTCGAGGTAGAGGCTGGCCGGCGCCAGGGTGACCACGCTCACCAGGTAGCTGTAGTAGAGCCGGTCCAGGTCCGAGTAGCGCACGTCGGCGATCCGGCCGTGGATCGTGTACACCGTCGAGCACACGACGTGCGCCAGCAGCCAGAAGTAGGGCGAGTCTTTGAACGTCATGTCCAGGTCGAGCAGCACGATGAGCGCGGAGGTGAGTAGCAGCAGCGCCGAGCCGACCAGCGACAGCACCGAGGCGCCCTTGAAGCGCGGGGCGTGGTCGAGCAGGTAGACGAGCGCCGGCATCAGGTTCTGCACGGCCAGGAAGATGGGCACCGCGATGTAGGTCAGAGCCTTGCTGGCCGTCACCACCGAGCCGGTGAAGAAGAGGAAGTTGGGCAGGAGCGACAGGAAGCCCGGCTTGTCGAGGCCGTAGAGCCGCTCCTTGGTTTGGCACAGCGTCACCAGACGGATGAACACCAGGCCGAACACCGTCTGCCAGCCTTGGAAGATGGTCGGGTAGGTAAAGTGCAGCGTGGACAGCACGTACTTGTTGCTGTACACGGAGCCGCAGAAGACGACGAAGAAGATGGCCAGGTCCAGGTACTGTCTGCCGGTCCGCAGCATAGCGGCCGCTGGTCGGCTGCAACAGACTTCACATCAGACGGCCGACTGCCGTGTCTGCCGTGACCAGCAGCTCGTCACCGGTCTGTGTACCGCAACACCAGCCGCGGCGCCATCTCACCAACAGCCCGAGACACAGCACCACCCCACCACCAGCCGCCCGTCACCGGTTCGTGTACCGCAACACCAGCCGCGGCGCCATCTCACCAACAGCCCGAGACACAGCACCACCCCACCACCAGCAGCCAGTCACCGATCCGTGTACCGCAACACCAGCCGCTGCGCCACCTCACCACGGCACGCACACACTCAACGTCCCGTGCACTTGGCTTCTGTGGCGTCGGTTACATCGGCGCTAGGCACAGGAAGTCAGGTGGCACGAAGCACACACCACACGAGACACAACAGATCACGTCCATCCGAACATCATTACGCAACGAGTTACATATGGATCGCCATTGATCGTCACTCTCATCAGATTGCTTTATTCAAACAACCCTTCTAATTCTTTCCACTACGTACAATCGCGAGATGTTTGTACTTAACCTCTACGGGAGCAGACAATGCAAACAGCGGTGCGCTTGGACCTGCTGGGCAAGTTGACATAACTGACCCCATACGCGTGCCAGCGAGTTACGAACACACCACACAGCCGGCACTTGGTGTAGCTACGTCCGGGTGGCAGCAGCGCGGCGCACCTCAACTTCCGCATCAGTTAAACAGCGGTGTGGACACCGTCCCAGAGCTATCGTGAGGGGGATGCGAAGGTCATGTTCAAGTCACATATTTCCAAGCAAGGCCATAAGGCCAACTTTAAATGATCTGATGACGGAGGAGGGAAATGTCTCGGCTTCCCCATCACCTGCAGCAGGGTGTCGGCAGCCACCCACCCAGGCATGCAGATCAAACCGTTTCTACTCTGGATTCGAATTCACGAAGCTGAGTCTTTGAGACCTTGGGCTTAACTTCGGCTTGAAACGTCCAAAACTCTGGCTTCAGTTTCGATTATCGAACCAGAAAGTTTACTTTCCAGCCACTACTGAGAGCAACTATTCTGATGGTTGCTGAATATACTAGGAAAGTAATTACATGAACACATGTAATATATAACCACTAATTGCCCAACGTTCCTAGGCAGCACACTTTTTCATCGTAACTAAAAAAAATCGCACGGGAATCTCGCTGAGTTTCCGGAATATTTATAAAGCAACGGAAACATCGTAGTAACGGGAAATTCGTTCCAGATGATTTATTTTTATACTGGCAACGAACTATAGGTTCACATTCATTCATGGCTAACTATCCTCATGGAACATCACCTGTTTCAGGTTTTGAGAGGCCATCGTGGCAAGGTGGGGCTTTGTCTCTCAGGATTAATCTTGCAGATATCAAAGGAATATCCTGCCGCCCAACGATTGTGTAATGGAGTACTATGTACATGGGCCATGCATTAGGGTATAACTGAATGGATGAACATTCTTCGTGACGTGGCATCGGGCCGTAGGTCAAATTCCACTTCCTGACTTAAATAATCGACCTTTTAAAGAGAGCTTTCGCTTGAGCTTTTTGATTGAACCCTGGCCGTACCACCCAATCGAGGTATCCCGCCAACGGCATAGTATTTACCGGGAGCTTCACATGCCATCAATGCGTCGACACGGCCATCCCGCTCCCCCGTCCCCGGCCTTATCGGACCATCGACACGGCCAGCCCGCCGCCCCGTCCCCGGCCTTATCGGACCACCGACACGGCCAGCCCGCCGCCCCGTCCCCGGCCTTATCGGACCAGTTGTCAGCTAACCCTCCCAGCCGGCGACACGCGATCGAGTGAAGCGACTCGCATGCAGGACGGCGCTCCAACCAACTGAACTATTATGGATGCTCCTTGGTCTGATGATGTCAAGGAAACACATTGGGACATTTCCTAGCCAGATGAGCCAACACAAAGGAAACATACATTCCTTTTAAACAGTACTAAGGCCTGTTTACAAGCGGCAGAAACCCGGCAGACTCTCGGCAGAATCCTGTCATCGGCAGGACTGGGCAGGACCCGGTAGAACCGAGCAGAACCCGACGTCCGCAGCCTCTGACGTCACAGCATAAATGGATGAATCTCACGCAATGCATTGGCCATAGCGATTATGATATAGTAGCTTTGTTTGACGGCGCCGACGTTCGCGGCAGACAACTTAAATTATTTCAAGTTGTCTGCCGCTTTCTGCCGTTGGACGCGAATGTGGGACGGTTTCTGTAGTTTCCGTTTAGCCTTTGGGAGACAACTGTATTGCCAATACTTTTGAGTGTCGTGGACGGAGATATTGGTGAGTAAATTGTGCTTTCTGTTGTCCTTTGTAATATAATATGTAATTTGGTTGTGGTTTCTAAAGATATCGGAAAACCCTGGTTTTTACCTTTCTACTTTTCCAGAATTTAAGCAGTCAAACTTGTAAATAAAAGTGACCTTGGTGTCAATCGCTGGTATAACGCGATGGTAATGAAAGTGCAGCACGTTGATCGCGGATGGGCATCTCGAGTTATGACCTGGGAATAGGGTCTGAGATCAGGGTACAGAGATAAAGGAAACCCCAAATAGAAAGTAGTAAAAAGCTGGAGGGCATTCCATTCAGTGACGATCAGTCTTGAACCTTGGCTGTAATTTCAGGTAAATATTTAGGTAGATAGGCAGGGGAGTTCAGGGGTGCATGGACTGCGTCGGTAATGCAGCAGCGAGCGCGAAGCGACTCGTACCCAGTATCGCCAGGACAGGGAGATTGGGCGCGAATGATCAACTCTGGTCGAAGCGCCCTAAAGCCAAAATAACTGACTGACTGACTGACTGACTGACTGACTGACTGACTGACTGACTGACTGACTGACTGACTGACTGACTGACTGACTGACTGACTGACTGACTGACTGACTGACTGACTGACTGACTGACTGACTGACTGACTGACTGACTGACTGACTGACTGACTGACTGACTGACTGACTGACTGACTGACTGACTGACTGACTGACTGACTGACTGACTGACTGACTGACTGACTGACTGACTGACTGACTGACTGACTGACTGACTGACTGACTGACTGACTGACTGACTGACTGACTGACTGACTGACTGACTGACTGACTGACTGACTGACTGACTGACTGACTGACTGACTGACTGACTGACTGACTGACTGACTGACTGACTGACTGACTGACTGACTGACTGACTGACTGACTGACTGACTGACTGACTGACTGACTGACTGACTGACTGACTGACTGACTGACTGACTGACTGACTGACTGACTGACTGACTGACTGACTGACTGACTGACTGACTGACTGACTGACTGACTGACTGACTGACTGACTGACTGACTGACTGACTGACTGACTGACTGACTGACTGACTGACTGACTGACTGACTGACTGACTGACTGACTGACTGACTGACTGACTGACTGACTGACTGACTGACTGACTGACTGACTGACTGACTGACTGACTGACTGACTGACTGACTGACTGACTGACTGACTGACTGACTGACTGACTGACTGACCGACCGACCGACCGACCGACCGACCGACCGACCGACCGACCGACCGACCGACCGACCGACCGACCGACCGACCGACCGACCGACCGACCGACCGACCGACCGACCGACCGACCGACCGACCGACCGACCGACCGACCGACCGACCGACCGACCGACCGACCGACCGACCGACCGACCGACCGACCGACCGACCGACCGACCGACCGACCGACCGACCGACCGACCGACCGACCGACCGACCGACCGACCGACCGACCGACCGACCGACCGACCGACCGACCGACCGACCGACCGACCGACCGACCGACCGACCGACCGACCGACCGACCGACCGACCGACCGACCGACCGACCGACCGACCGACCGACCGACCGACCGACCGACCGACCGACCGACCGACCGACCGACCGACCGACCGACCGACCGACCGACCGACCGACCGACCGACCGACCGACCGACCGACCGACCGACCGACCGACCGACCGACCGACCGACCGACCGACCGACCGACCGACCGACCGACCGACCGACCGACCGACCGACCGACCGACCGACCGACCGACCGACCGACCGACCGACCGACCGACCGACCGACCGACCGACCGACCGACCGACCGACCGACCGACCGACCGACCGACCGACCGACCGACCGACCGACCGACCGACCGACCGACCGACCGACCGACCGACCGACCGACCGACCGACCGACCGACCGACCGACCGACCGACCGCCCGACCGACCGACCGACCGACCGACCGACCGACCGACCGACCGACCGACCGACTGACTGACTGACTAACTAACTGACTAACTAACTAACTAACGGGTGCAGGATATCGCTCTAATCAACTGAGCTACCGGGGTGGCCGTGGTTAGGCAGGGGTGGATACAGGAATTGTGATGAGTGACACCAGGGGCGGATTCAGAAATTATCACGGGAGGCAATTGTCTGGAGGGACGCCACTACGGAAATACCTGGAGGGGAGCCTTCGGCTAAAAAATATGGGGGCACATGCCACCCCACCCCTGTATCTGTCCATGGGGGACACTTGTCTGGAGGGACGCCATTTTCCCGGAGGAAGCGCTATGTTGTCTCGCATCCACACGAATAAGTTCAATTTTAAACATGACACTATAGGCGGGACACCGCAGTAAATGTTGAACCTCCCATCGTCTCCATATATTGGGCTACCTCAAATGGCATTCAGTAATTGACGCCCTTGCACGTGGCCTCACGAGGTACAAGTTCCAAGTCACCCACACAACCAAAGGTGTACTTTTCGGCGCAGACGCAGAAGCTCCAAGAAATGCGGAACAGAGAGTGGAAGGGAAGTCTGGTTCGCAGGTCAATTATGTTCATGCAAAGCCGCTGCATTTATCTGAAAGATGTGGTTGAGTAATGTCCTGCGCCCCTGCCACCAAGCCTGGTGCAACGGACTGCTACGGTGCCAATCCTTGTCTGAACTCTAAATGTTAAAGCAACGGAGGGAGCCCAGGCGGCATAATAAGCACGATATCGGCCGAGCAGCTGATACACCGTAACACTCCAGCACACACCGGGCTGGAGAGCCCGGTCTCTCCTCCCTCGGGCGTCGTCACACTTTTCACCGTGGTCCATTGAATGGCCGGGCTTGAGCTGCTTCCGGGGGGGGGGGGCATCTTCCAACATGCTAGCTGGTGAGACATGGGCACAGTCAAGGTCGCGCATCCCCCTCAATCATGTCCGTGCCCACCCTCAGTCAGTGACCATTCCCCATTGCTTAACATCACTGGGGGAGGGGTCTCTGGTTGCCTTGGACGGTGGTCTCGCATTCGCCAATGGGCTCGGCCTCCGCACAAATGTTTTAGAAGAATTCCTGATGAGGAGCCCAGAATACTTGTGCCCATTGACTTCACATTAGTTCTGGGCAGGATGCTTTTCTTTTCGTGGGTGACTGGAAACTACCAGTACTACTGGTGTTCAGGCATGACATATCTTTGCATGGTGGTCGGGCTTTCTCTGGTAAACTGGACCTCCTTTAACAAAATCCCCGTTCATCTTCCATATTCATCACTAGCTCGGTGCCATGCTCATTGATGAATTGCGAAACAGGGCTGACGCACTGAGACAAATAAAGCGACACTAATTTGAAGGGAGAGGTAATCGACCACACAGGGGAGAAGGCGACTGCCCTGGATGGTTTCCGCTACTACAGTACAGGAATTGGTAGGCGGGACACGTGCACTGTCCTTGACGCGGCGGTGCTTGTCCCTGGTCTGTCTCGGCGACGACACTGATGTCAGCGCTCCTCAGGGGGGGGGCAGACATGAACTGCTTCCAGGCGGATTGGACAACGCGTCTGATCGTGTTCGGACAGATCTGTCCGAACACGACTAGACGCGTTGTCTCGCGTATGCGACGGGACGATCATGCGACGTGGAGACGAGCTCCACGCAGGCAACAGCAGTCGGTTTTACAGCGGCAATTTGCTCTCCCGTCTAGTCGCTTTTCATCCTTCCAAGTCATTCCTTGCTTCAACTAAACATTCCAGACATGAACTAAAAAAGTACATCAAAGAACATTTATTATTAACAAGAATTTATTCCACTCAATTTTCTCAGCTTTTTCATTGACAAAACTTGTTTCTTGGTGGTGAGAATAAACCGATTTTAGACTGATTGTTTTAGTAGAATTTTCCTTAAATCATTTTATATTCCGAAACCTATATCCCAGTACGCGGCAGGCAACAAATCAGTGGGTGCACGAGCGTCCTACTCGTGGGGTGTGTTGTGATTATTTATTAGTTGTGCAGCGTGAGCATCTCTGCAGTATCAGGTATGGATTTATAAACTTGGTTGACATCGATTAAGTGTACTTTTGTTATCATTTTCTCCAACGTTGCTCAGGAAGTTGGCTTATAACCGCATCCTTCGCTAATTTAACTACAGCGCAAATTTGTCATCTGGCAGTCATCCGTCGGCTGCCAGATACCGTAGAGCTGAGTGCAGTCTCGACGTAAATTAGAAAGCGTATTGCAATTTGCTGATATTCGTAAGTTTAATTATACTTATTTCAGCAGCGTGAATAGTAAAACTTATTTCGTTATTAAAACTGATGTGAGAATTAGATTTTGTGGTCGCTTTTAATTTATGCAGATCACTATGCCGGGTCTTCTCCCTCTATCTTGTTCCTGAGACCACGTGACCTGGGAGCAAATTTCCGCTGTAAAACCGACTAGCGTGTGAGACAGAAGTCGGTTTTACAGCGGCAATTTGCTCTCCCGTCTAGTCGCTTTTCATCCTTCCAAGTCATTCCTTGCTTCAACTAAACATTCCAGACATGAACTAAAAAAGTACATCGAAGAACATTTATTATTAACAAGAATAAATGTGGTTTCTCTCAATTTTCTTGCTTTTTTATTGACAAAACTTGTTTCTTGATGGTGAGAATAAAACGATTTTATACTGATTGGTTTAGTATAATTTTCCTTAAACCATTTTATATTCCGAAACCTATATCCCAATACGCGGCAGGCAACAAATCAGTCGGTGCACGAGCGTCCTACTCGTGGGGTGTGTTGTGAATATTTATTAGTTGTGCAGAGTGAGCATGTCGGCAGTATCAGGTATGGATTTATAAACTTGGTTGACATCGATTAAGTGTACTTTTGTTATCATTTTCTCTACCGTTGCTCAGGAACTTGGCTTACAACCTCATCCTTAGCTAATTTAACTACAGCGCCAATTTGTCATCTGGCAGTCATCCGTCGGCTGCCAGATACCGTAGAGCTGAGTGCAGTCTCGACGTAAATTAGAAAGCGTATTGAAATTTGCTGATATTCGGAAGTTTAATTCTACTTATTTCAGCAGCGTCAATAGTAAAACCTGTTTCGTTATTAAAACTGATGTGATAATTATATTTGGTTGTCGCTTTTAATTTATGCAGATCACTATTTCGGGTCTTCTCCCTCTATCTTGTTCCTGAGACCACGTGACCTGGGAGCAAATTTCCGCTGTAAAACCGGCTAGAGACGTGACGCTAATCAGGCGAATGTACAAAACGCTCCCATCTGAGTGAGATAAGCTGAAGAAACACTGCACTTCGCAGTCCGTCTGTGGTGTTTTCCGTCGCACATGGATGTTGTATATGGGGTGTTTGAATTAATACGTACCTTGGTACGGATAGTGGCACGGATTTCATCCCGCTTGCAAAAAAAAACGGTAGATTAACAGCAGCGTAACATACCAACCAGGCATGGGCGTCGCCACCGGTGGGGTCCGTGGGGTTCGGACCCCACCTGTGATTTGGTGGTATGGCCCGACCCTATCTGGAAAAGTGGACTTCTTAGCACAGCTTGGTGATGGTTATTGGTTGTACGACACGTCGACCGTTGAGTCATGTAGCGTCGCCAATCTCTCACGCCGATTGGTCGCGGGCGAAGAGTAGCGACAGGTAAGACTGAAACCCACAATCTTTTGATTGGGAGACGGGAAACTGACCCCTAGACTACTCGTCCCCTTTTAGCACAGCTTGAATTTAAATATGTACACCATTTCATCTTTGCATCCTGACGGAGGCTGGTGAAATCGTCTTGATTTGACTGTAGGCGGTTTTACAGCGGCAATTTGCTCTCCCGTCTAGTTGCTTTTGATCCTTCCAAGTCATTCCTGGCTTCAACTAAAACATTCCAGACATGAACTAAAAAAGTACATCGGATAACATTTAATATTAATAAGAATTCGTTTCAATCAATTTTCCAAGCTTTTTTGTTCACAAGAATTATTGCTTGGTGGTGGGAATGAAAAGATTTGACACAGATTGTTTATAGTATAATTTTTCTTAAACCATTTTATATTCCGAAACCCATTTCCCAATAGACGGCAGGTAACAAATCAGTCGACGCACGTGAGTCCTACTCGTGGGGTATGTTGTGAATATTTATTAGTTGTGCGGTGTGAGCATGTCGGGAGTATCAGGTATGGATTTATAAACTTGGTTGACATTGATTAAATATACTTTTGTTCTCATTTTCTCTACCAATGCTCAGGAACTTGGCTTACAACCTCATCCTTAGCTAATTTAACTACAGCGCCAATTTATCATCTGGCAGTCACTCATCGGCTGCCAGATGCAGTAGAGCTGAGTGCAGCCTCCACGTAAAGCAGAAAGCGTATTGGAATTTGCTGATGTTCGTGAGTTTAATTCTACTTATTTCAGCAGCATCTATAGTAAAACGTATTTTGTTATTAAAACTGATGTGAGAATTATATTTGGTGGTTGCTTTTAATCATTGAAGATCATTATGCTAGGTCTTCTCCCTCTATCTTGTTCCTGAGACCACATGACCTGGGAGCAAAAAGCTGCTGTAAAACCACCTTGTGTTTTCTTCAAAATGTTTCCATTCACACCAAAAATTGGCATGTAATAAAATGGCATGAAATAAAAAGCACTCAAAACATCATGCTTAAATTGCAAAATTCTTTAAACCTGTGAAAAGCATCATTTCTAGCACCAGATTCTCTTAATTACAATGAACATACTTATAGAAATAAAACATTTTCAAATGTATTAAATCATTTTATCTGCACCTTCAGATGTCAATCTGTTGCATGTTGTATATTGTCTATGGTGTTTAAGTGATCCAGACTGCAAACTGTGGAACTGTGGCAGGTACATACCTGATGCATGCCCATATATTTGTGAGTGCACACCTGGTGCAAGCCTAACATGCCAAATGCAAATCTGGCACATAGCACATACAATTTAACCTGGTGCACACCTAACATGCCAACTGCAAGTCTGGCACACAACTTATTTAGAATGGTTTGGAGTGCCACAGTTGATGCACTTCCCTTCCCACTTTGCATCTCAATCTCCCACAAAGCATTAAACAATAAATTGGACACATATTTTCCCTTTAATGAAAGATATAAAAAATATAAAGTAGTTAAATGATATCAATACATTTTGAGACAATTGGGGCTCAATTTACTTCATCTTTCACTATTCGCTGTTGGGCGGTGCCATCCATTGTTCACTTATTTGCTCCTATGCTTTGACATTTTACTTGACCAAAAATGGCAATGCATTACTTACGCATATTCCATAGGTACTGAGTACATATTTCCCACCAGTTACCAGTAAACGGATTCCATGCATAAAAAGTAATATGTCCATGAAAATGTACTCCGGAAGAAGTCGGTATGCACTCATGACTCCCAACCCAGAAAGTAAGTTTCCCACTCTGGTCTTGTTCATGTATATAATTCCTGTATTGGCAAAAAAATCCAAGAATTCATCAAACACCTTAAAGGATAAATGTACCAAGTTGCGCACCATGTTGACTTTCAGTTCACACTTTGCACTGGTCGACCTAGGTACCTACCTACCTATTTGTGTTGAACTCACCTGTGTCGGAGATGACGATGAAACCAGCTATGCAGAGGCCAACGCTGGCAACTTGGTGGAACAGGTAGTAGCCTACCTCCAAGTGCTTATATGGAATCAATACAATTATTATCAATTGAACCAAACACTTGCTGAAATGAAAAATTTAGCAATAATCGCCACAAACTTACAAACCAACCACTCGGGAGCAGTAGCACTGGAGCGGGCCCCCCACGAAGCTAGTTTGGTAGCGCAGTCGCATTGGGCTTGAAGGTTTCCCTTCACCTTTGGTTTGCATGCATTTTGCCGATTTCTCTACGCTATCTTCCACGTTTTATGTCAATAAAGAGTACTATGATGCATTTGAATTGAAAGACCCATTCACCAGCTTCAGCAAATTTCATCCTACATTACCCAGTAGCAATCTTCCTGCCTAACAAAGTGTCGTTTCTGGCAGGCTGACCAGCAAGCGCCACCAAAATAAAGGGAATTCTCTCGATATTGGCAGGCTCCCTCTACCGTCAAGTTTACGTTATCAAGTTGTCACCAACATAGTTGTCACCCTGGTTCTAGAGTGGACGAAAGGACAGTCGGGATGGGGGGGGGTAGGGCTCCATAGCTTCTCCCCCTCAGTGGCAGGAGATTACCTGGAACTTCTAGGTTCCCTGAGGGAACCACAGAAGACCGCATGAAATTATCTGGCCGCCACGGAAGGCCCCTAAATCACGACGGGAGGCCCACTGTTGTCACGAGAGGCACTATCGCCGCCCCAGAAAACCCATAGCTGCCAGGAGGCAGGGGCGAATCCAGGAATTGGACATATGTCTGGAGGGGCGACACCGCGAAAGTACCTGGTTGGGGCGCCTTTTCTTGCCGAGGGGCGCCTCTGGCTGAAAACTTCGATGGGGATGGATGCACTCGAGCCTTCGCGGAGGGACGCCTTTTCCTTGTCGGAGGAGCGCATACCTTTCATGGGGGGGGGGCACATGCTTTCAGTTTCCCTCCCTGGATCCCTACTGACAGGAGGCCCCATATAGCCGGAACAGGCGGCTCCTCACGCCTGCAGACTCCCATCGGATGGAGGCCCCTCAGATAGCCCACGTAATATATATTTGTATGTGAAGTATTCATATGACAAATATGAATCACGACGATTGGGAAATTAATACGTCAAATTAACAGGAGACGACCTTTATTGTATAAACGTTTCTACCTCAAGGGTCTTCTTCAGCATACAAGTACAAAATTGTGTACAGTGTATATTGAAGAAGACCCTTGAAGTCGAAACGTTTATACAATAATGGTCGTCTCCTGTTAATTTGACGTCTTTATTCGCCAATCATCTGTATTCATATATTTGTGTATATATATATAACTGTCGGTAGCACATGGTGTGGTGCAGGGCTCAATCTTGGGCCCGGTGATACTCCTAATATTCTCCAATGGCCTCCCACCACACAGGGCCTCCTCTAAGGAGTTTTCACTAGTTGGGATTTTTTGCTCGTACCTAATCAGCATAGTATGGCGTCACTGGCGGATCTAGCCCACCTGCTTTGAGGAAGGTCAACTTTCGGCGCGTGCCCAACCCTAAGCCCCCCCCCTCCCCCCAGTGGCGTACCTAGGGTTTGCGTCATGGGAGGGGCAAACGGATTTGAAGGGTGCCCAACCTACCACTATTCTTGGTTGAAGGGCAACGGATTTCGACCACTATTTTTCAAAAGGATCCTTTTTTATTTTGTTAAAACGAAAATAATTAGCGACCAACCTAATTGTCATGTGGAGGGAACCCAATATCTATTACCATCGTTTCTGGGTCACCGGATTTCAACCTTAACTCCTCCACCCTGTTTGATTTGTTTTGGTATCCCTTGACAAGCCACTTCAGAATGCTAAAGTTACACATGAGCAAATCACTTGAAAATGCCATATTTTTAAATTTTGGGCATTCCAGTTCATAACGCCCGGTCGTCACCACGCCGACGTTCGTGCATGTGTATGCTCGACTTGCGCATTCGGCGCATTCACCACACATCGTGCGATTCTATGATTTCTGCTAGGCCTCCTACGATTTGCTCATTGCTACCATATGATGGTCTTGCGCCATATTTTATGCGACGGAATGCTTCGAATGGGGGTTCGCTGGGAAAATTAGACAAATTAAATTCGATGATTAGTTATCTTCTTCC
This sequence comes from Ashinkailepas kermadecensis, assembly GCA_034440615.1. Taxonomy (NCBI): domain Eukaryota; kingdom Metazoa; phylum Arthropoda; class Thecostraca; family Neolepadidae; genus Ashinkailepas; species Ashinkailepas kermadecensis. The sequence goes on from JAOTOM010003616.1 coordinate 157,806, forward strand.
TATATTTTCTGGTGGTTGAGATCCGGATACTCGCTGATCTTTGATGCATTTCGTCTCTTTGGTTAAATATACTCACAGATTGGTTACCGAACCGAGGCCCTGGCTCGGTATTCTTTTTGTTCGATCCGTTGAGTTTTTCTTCGTCTACGGATGTATTTTTGGGCTCCAGCCATTTTTTGCTAGAGGCCCGGCACATTTTTTTAGACCCCCGGCTCTTCTTAGGGTGTTGTTGCTTTATTATGCACCGATTAATGTTGTTAGGTACCTTAATTTTATTATTTATTGATTTGTTTATTTAGTGCTCGGCCTTTTTGTTCTTTTTTGTCCATGTTGCTTTTTGCGAGCCCCAGCCTGTGTTTTGAAGTCCTGATGCAGTTGCATGACCCCGGTGTGCTTTGAGGGTCTACGGTGTGGTTTTTAGAGCTCTTTAGTTTTTAGAGTTTTTAGAGCTTTTTAGAGTGGTGTGTGTTGTGCTCTTAGAGTTCTGCTGTGTTTATTTGGGTTCCTGACGCACATTTGTGGGGCCCCAGCACGACTTTAGGGGTTCCGGCGCGACTTTTCGAGCCCAGGCGCATGGTTCTGGGAACCCGACGCCAGTGTTCTGCGCTCGACGCGATTTTTGGGGACCTCTTCTGATTTGTTAATGTCCGAATCTCGGTGTCGTTATTTTGGGACCCCCGGTGCCATATTTGTGTGTCCTCCACGATTTTTGAGCCCCAGTACGTTTTTACGGGTCGTACGCGATTGTTGAAGGCATCTGGTGCTATGTTTGGGGCTCCTGAGCGAATTTCCTGGCTGATACATTTTTTTAATTACCCCTTGTTTGGAGGGCTCCTGCTTGATCTTTTTGGGGTCTCGATGTGATTTTTGGGGTTATGCTGTGCTTATTTGAGAACCTCGACGCCATTTTTTGGAACCCCGACGGGAGTTTTTGATGCCCCGACATACATTTTTTGGACTACTGACCGGAGTTTACGTTCAGCATTGTGCTTATCTGGAGTCCAGCGCGTTTTTGGCGGGCCCGGTTGCAAATTTTCTGGCCCCTGTTAAAGATTTATGTGGCCTGTTTTTTTTTGAGCCCCCTACGCGAATTCGGAGGGCCCCGATACGAATTTGGGCATCACCGCGATTTTGGGGGACCCCGGCACGATTCGTGGGAGTCCATCTGACTCAGGATGGAGAGAGGGCATTCTCCCTTTGGTACGCCACTGCGGCTGCTCATCGAGTTTTTTTTTCAAGCGATGGCACGCTTCAGAAGAGAAAAATCCTTCCGATAATTTATTTTCGTGACCTATTCTTAATTGTCCGGTGCTTGGGTCGATTCGATCGAGTCGCCGTGTGATGTTTTGGTGGTAGAGTTTTATTTTTGCAAGGCCCTTGCGCGATATTTTTGGGTCTCGGCATAATTCTTCGGGCTCCCTGTGCGACTTTTTTTTCGGTGGCAGGTGTATTTTCCGGGGCTCGACGGTTTTGGGGGGTTCATTGACGCGATTTGTGAGACCGCAAAGTGATATTCCGGGTCAAAATTGGTTTTGTGGGGCAGCTGCAAGTTGTGGGGCCCCTGTGCGACTTTTTGTACCCCAGTTTATTTTTCAAAGGCGATAAGCGATTTTTTGGGTCCCAGTGCGATTTTTTGGGGGCCCCGGAGTCCTTTGGTTGTATTACTAGTGCGAGGTTAAGCTGCCTCGACACGTTTTTTAGGGCTTTTGGTGCGATTGTTGGGGCACCAGAATGATTATTATTGTCCGAACTTTTTCGTTGCCCCGGCTTCATTTGCTTGGGGTCCCGATGGGACTTTTGAGCCCCGGTGCGACCTGTTGAGCCGCTAGTGTGATTTTCAGTGGCCCGCCCCGGCCCGTCTTTTTAGCCTCCCACCGTCATTTTCAAGGGCTCGGCGAGACTTATTGGGCCACGGCACCGGCGAGACTTCTTTCGTGGTTCCAAGGGACCCAAGTATAAAAAGGTGCCGGACCTTTTGGGGCCTACATCATGACTTTCGGTGGTCTCGGTACGACTTTTCGGGCCCCAACGATATTTTCAGGGGCCCGGCCAGATTTTTTTGCGATCTGAGCTCTATTTCAGGGGCGCCGGCCGGACCGTTTGAGACCCCAGTGTAATTTTCAGGGCCACTGTGCATTTTTTTGGGCCCCGGTCCGACATTTTGGAGCCCACAGCGTCATTCTTAGAGGTCACAGCGATTTTGTTGTGGGCACCTAGTGTGATTCTCGGGCGCCTCAATGCGTTTGTTTGGCCATCGGCGACATTTACAGGGCCCCTGCGCGATGCTTTGGGTCCTCAATGTGATATTTTTTCATGGGCCCCGATGCGAATTTTGGGGGCCACAGCGGATTTTTAGAGGGTCCGGTGCAATTTTATTTCTGAACCACGGTGCGGTTCTTGGGGCCCCCATAACTTCTTGTGGGAGGGCAACTACCCCCTTTGCCAGGGGGAAAGGGGGTAGTGTCGCCTGGGGGAGGAAAAACCGATGAGCATTCCACGACGTTACACACCTGGTCTTTTTACAAAGGTATAACTATCTTCATCTGTATCTTAATTTTTGCAAAATCGACGAAAAGACCGCAAATGAATATCTGGCTCTCGTCATTTATGTCATGCGGCCTGGCTCGCGTCGCCCCGCTCCTCTTGTGGTGTGTGTAAAAGTCTAGAAAGTCATGTTTTTATAATACCACCGGTAATGGATCCAATTGCTGGCTTTGTACCCTGCATTTTTTTCACAGAAATATTTCACATTTGAACCTTCCTCGTCGATTTGACCTACCGTCGGGCGGCGAAACTAGCGCCGCCAATCGGCCGGCGGGGGATACTATAGGCAGAGCGGCCCGACATTGTCATACATTCAACAATACCAAGAAACCATGCAATAAATGTTTTTTTTTTTAAGTCGCAGCACTGCGTTGTGATGCCATGAATTCGGCGAACGTTAAGCTTAGTTGCGATCACTTTGTTGAAAAATTTGCTTCGGGATTTGGACCCTCAAAATAATGCCGTCATTGATCCATTCATGAATGTGTAATTGTTTGCCGCGATATCAAGAAAACGGGTCACGAATTTTAAAAAATTGACAGCACTGCCTTATAATATCATGAATTCGGCGACCATTAAGCTAAGTTGCGGTCATTTTCTGGAAAAATTCAGTTCGGGATTTGGGCCCCCAAAACAATGCCGTCATTGATCAATCCTAGAATTTGTAATTGCTTGCCGTAATATCAAGAAAACGGGCCACGAATCTCAAAAGGTCGCAGCACTGCGTTATAATGTCATGAATTCGGCGAACGCTAAGCTTAGTTGCGATCATCTTGTTGAAAAATTCGCTTCGGGATTTGAACCCCCAAAATAATGCCGTCATTGATCCATCCTAGAATTTGTAATTGCTTGCCGCAATATCAAGAAAACGGGCCACGAATCTCAAAAGGTCGCAGCACTGCGTTATAATGTCATGAATTCGGCGAACGCTAAGCTTAGTTGCGATCATCTTGTTGAAAAATTCGCTTCGGGATTTGAACCCCCAAAATAATGCCGTCATTGATCCATCCACGAATTTGTAATTGTTTGCCGCGATATCAAGCAAACGGGCAAAGAATCTAAAAAAAATGTGCATAACTGCCTAATTATATCATGAATTCGGCGAACATGAAGCTCAGTTGCGGTCAGGTTGTTGAAAAGTTCGGTTCGGGATTTGGGGCAAAACGATGCCGTCATTGATGCGATTTGCAACATCAGTGGATTGACGACGTGCTACTTTCAACCCCGAAATGCCGATACCAATTTTCTCGCAAGGACATCCGGATTACGATACATGTAAAGAAAAACATCTGAAGTTGATTACCCCTGTAAGGCACTTTTACAAAAACGTATCAATTTGATCTTATTATATTTAAATTTACATTTAAATTTAAACTTAAATTTGATCGATTATAAATCGATAACTAGCGACCCTGGCGGCGGTCCTAGTCGTGGCTTCCGTATCCACGAATGTATAATCGTTTGCCACAATATCAGATAAACTGGCAAATAATTTTTAAAAGTCGCAGCACTGTGTTATAATGCCACGAATTCGTCGAACGTTAAGCTGAGTTGCGATCGTGAAAAATTATGTTCGGGATTTGGACCCCCAAAAATAAGGCCATGAGTGATCTATGCACGATTTTTTTAATTGTTTGCCGCATTATCAACACAACAGACCATTAATGTACACAAATCGAAGAACTAAGCTGTAATGTAACTTTGGTGCTGGGGACCATTAACATTCAGGGTATGGTTCCGCGCCCCGCCATATTATGAATGGCGGCCGGTCGGGGACGAGCCGCGGGCCGTGGGCGTCGCAAAGGTATCTTGGGCGTCGCCGCCGCGCCGGCGGCCTGCCGTCTATGGTGTAAAATAGTTCCAGAAGACAATACGCAAAGTAACAATATGCGCAACATATCACTGTAAGTGGCAATGAAACTGACGTCTGAAGGCAAGCTAACTTTCATAAATGCACTATGCATCCTATTTTATGGAGACAGAGTCTCATACATTGCAACTATATTCTTCGCGCACACAAAAGTGAGCATCCGGGCGCGCTTGTCGCGGGTGCATATTTCAGAGTTCTTGAATGGTATCAGGAACCTACCTGTTCTCTTTTCTTTACTGGAGATCCCCCGATGTCCGAATTAACATTGCGTCTGACGCATAACGTTGTTATGTATACCGAGGATGTGCAATTCCTCGACTTCGGAGAGCGAAACGAAATCACAGCTATTAGCCAACGATTGAATAAATCACTGGCAGTCGCCGTCAACTGTCTCATTCAAAATCGATCAAAAGTAAATCCCTCCAAAACTGAGATGGTTGTTTTACAATATTCCAGAGAGAATACGCCTGTGGAGTTCACTGTTCGTCTGGACAAGTTGGAAAGAGTACCCACGAAGTTTGTAAAATTACTTGGTGTGAAAATCGACTCACGTCTGTCCTGAGATGTGTATGTATCTATTGTTGTGCGTCTGTGTAATCGCATACTTATTGGACGCGCCAGTCTGCTTCATAAGTTTTCTCACATTACGAGACGGATGCTAATTGGAGAACTCGTGTTCCCTCACATAAGATACTGTGCGTCAGTTTGGGGAAGATATAGCCGGCCCAGAAACGGCGCATTAAAAAATGCATCAACTTTGGTGTAAGGATTGTCGCCGGCTTGCACTACCAGGATCATGTGTTACCGACGTTGAAAGAACTAGGATGGCTCAGATTGGAGGACTTCATATATGAGGCAGATGCTGACTCAGTTTTCAAAATCGGGATGGGATCCCACTGGCTTGGATGACTCGCTGACTAGCGAAAGCTTCGGTGGTTTCGACACTGACATGAGAACTCATCAATCAGAATTATACCCGGAGATGGACTGTCCACATACTCCCCCTCATCAACGTCGCAGCCAACGTCTGGCTCCTCGCTGCGACCCATCCAGCCAAACAGCCCCGGCTCCCGACGCGAAAAGACGCCGCGCCTTTGTGGAGGAGATGCCCTCCCACCCCCACAAAGGCTTGAGTGATCAGTGATGCTCTTTCTACAATTAAATGTGTCTGGCTTCCTGTCACACTGTGGGGAATTAAAACAATTAATACTGAAGGAGGCGCCAGCGGTGGCTGCCCTACAAGAAACACATCTTCGGGACCTTGATAAATACAATTGTTCAATACCCGGCTACACAATGTATCAAAACAACGTAAATTCCAATTTTAGACAGGGTGGCGTGGCTCTTGATGTGTCAAATAGTATCCCTCAACGGGAATTGCAGCTTTGCTCTCCTATAAACGCAGTAGCGGTCCATGTTGAAATCAACAACTTAATTTTCGTAATTGTCTCCGTTTACTTACCCCCTCACTCACCACATGTCACATACACAAACTTGCATAGCTTGTTTCAAGAAATACCGTCTCAATGTCTGATTTTATGCGATTTCAACGCCCACCACCCAATGTGAGGAAGCGAACGGGTATCACCACGTGGTAGAATGATTGAGAAGTTATTATAAAAACACTCCCTCAGTTTTTGAACGATGGATCCCACACGTTCCTAAGCTCCAGTTATCGTACTACTTCTCCCATAGACCTATCTCTCGCCTCTGCAAACCTCGCGCCCCTATTCAACTGGTCGGCATCTACTGACCCTCTGTTCTCTGATCACTTCCTTTACACATCTGCCTCACCAGCGGACCTCCACTACCTCCAGCCCCATTCATAGAGAAATGGAAGCTCTCGGATGTTGACTGGAGTGCCTTCAACAATGTTCTAACAAGAAATCTAAATGATGATCCACAGCTCACTATTACCATGTTTACCTCGGCAATCGCTCAATCAGCAGCATCGACTGTTCCTCGCACACGTCCTGCTCGCAATTTCAATTTACGGAGTAAAAACGCAATTTGGTGGAATCTACGATGTGAGCAGGCAAAGGCCAAGCGGAAGCGGACTTTGCGGGCTTTTCAGCGCTGCATTTGTGAACATCACAGTCAACGATATACCGAGGCACGGAAAGAATGCTCCGCAACACTGCGATATGAAAAACAGGAGTTCGCCTCTTCGTGTAACCGTTTCACCTCGATGACAAGTGCTTGGAATTCGGTCCGTTCCTTCGCCTCTCGACGCACATATTCTAATACGTTTCCGCAGCTTCGTAGCACGAATGGCATTCTTACCCAACTACGAGACGTAACAAACGCGTTTGCCACCTATTTCTCCTCGATTTCTGCTTCTGACATTTATTCGCCAAACATTCACCACGACATCGAAACTATCACGGAGAGCCTAGACTTTAATTCTCACAACTTGGAACCATATAATGCTCCGTTTACATTGGAAGAACTTAAGATTTCCCTGGCCAAATCAACCAACAAGTCCTGCGGTGCTGATGGTATCTCATATGCTTTCTATACCGAGCTATATGAGAGGAATTTATGTAGCTTGTTACATGCAATAAATCACCTCTGGGAAAACCATCTGTTCCCGGAAGAGTGGCTCGAAACAATTATCATCCCTATTTTAAAACCTGGAAAAGATAAGCTGTCGGCTTCTTCCTATCGCCCAATCTCACTCACGAACTGTCTCTGTAAAGTGGTGGAGAGAATGGTAAACGCACGATTGCGTTATTTCTTAGAAACCAACAATATCATCTGCCCATTCCAGAGCGGTTTTCGTCGCGAGAGAGACACATCCTCAAATATAATACGCCTTGTTACTTCTGTGCAAAATGGATTCGTCACACGGCAAGCAACAGTGGCGATGTTCCTGGATTTAACGGCGGCTTTCAGCAAAGTTCACAGAGGAACTGTTCTCGCCAGGCTCCACGATGCTGGAGTACGAGGACATTTGGCACACTTTCTGGAAAACTTTCTCCAACGACGTCCCTTCCAAGTAAATTGCCATTCCTCTTTGTCGGATGTGAACTACCTTGATCATGGACTTCCACAGGGTAGTGTCGTTTCTCCAACGCTGTTTCTTCTCGCGATAAATAACATCTTCCGCGACCTACCGCTTACCCTCCCATCCATCCGGCATTCCATGTTTGCCGATGATTTGGCACTCTGGTGTACTCAGCCAACCTGCGCGCAGGCGTGCGCGGTATTGCAGGTCGCGCTGGACCACACTACTCAGCGGTGCAAGCAGTGGGGCTTCTTCATATCAGCTCCGAAGTCCGCTACGGTAGCCTTTAAACGAGGTCCGTCACCTTTGAATGTCGCGCTAAGAATTGCGGGCGACGATATACCGCTGGTATCCTCACACAAATTTCTCGGAATTACTCTGGACAGTCGTCTCACCTTCCGCAGGCATGTAGAAAACATCAGAAATCGTTGTCTGTCACGATTTAATGTTTTAAAATGCCTTACAGGTCGATCCTGGGATGCCGATCGAAAAACACTTACAACGCTTTATATCGGGCTGATTAGATCGGTACTGGAATACAACTCTTTCATTTTTTCGATGACAGCACCTTCTCTAGGGAAACGCCTTGAGGCAATCCAATCATCGTGCCTTCGTGTTATATCAGGAGCGTTCAGAACCTCTCCGGTATCCGCGCTGCGGGTGGATCTGAATCTTCCGTCCTTATCGGACCGTCGAATGTTTTCCATAATCCGATACAGGTGTCAGGTCCAAAGCATACGAAACCATCCAGCATCTTCAGCGTTCAGACCGTGTCGGGCTCCTGCTCCAGGCCACAGAAGGCACCTAAGACCAATCAACACCGTGGCAAGGCTCGCTGAAGTGGCTGCTGCAACGCTGGGAATGCCACCGCTGTCCATTGCAACAAAACCTCGTCTGTTTCCGTTCTGGCTTTACAACACATTACCCACCGAATATCTCTTCCACTTCAACAAGTCACAGACCACGGAATTTGAGGTGCGAGCGTCTTTCAATGAGTACAAAGGTGTACATAGTGATTATGAGTTTTTATACACCGACGGCTCTGGTCACGGCGAAAAGGCTGATGCAGCCGCTGTGGGTCGGAACTTCCGCTTCGGCACGAGACTCCCTAATTTCACCACCGTTTTCACCTCTGAACTATATGCAATGAAAATCGCTTTGTCGCATATCAAAGAAGTCGGCATTGCTCAGGCAGTTATCTGTACGGACTCCCAAGCTTCCTTACAGGCATTACACAGACATCACAACATCGAACACCCTTATGTGTTGGAGCTGATCGAAATGTGGCATTCTCTTCCTCCTTCGCAGAATGTTATTTTCTTATGGATCCCTGGACATTTTGGAATGCCGGGAAATGTTCGAGCTGATACCCTGGCGAACGAATCCATTCTCTCACCGACGCCGCTGGATATTCCCCTTGCGCTCTCCGATGTCTTACATCAAACAAAAATGTGCCTCGCAAACTACCTACAAAATGAATGGAGAACCACGCACTCCAGCCATTTTTACAACATCAAACCGACTCTGGCCCCGTGGTCCACCAGCTCGCAAAACAGTCGTGAACTGGAGGTGACATTGGCTCGACTGCGGCTTGGCCATACGAGACTGACCCATGGCCATCTTCTTGATCGTTCCTCGCCTCCGCTCTGCAATGAGTGTGATGTTCGCCTGACAGTAGAGCACATATTAATCAGCTGCCCAAAACATCGCACGGAAAGACGGCTTGTAGAAAACTACTTGCAGGCACGCAACCTCGACGCAAATCTCGGCAATCTACTCGGGAACAACCACCCAGACCTGGTAAGTAAAGTTCTCGATTATATAACTGAAGCTCGGTTAATAGAAGAAATTTAGTAGGTCTCAAAATGGATTTCCGCCATCGTGGTAACTTATTCGTGTATTCCCCAATATTGTCGGGGGTTTTTCACCCTAGGTGCATGTATTTCGTGGGCGCTTCCCGGGTAGGATTCTACACCTACCTCGGATGTGTAAGCTTGATGCGTGCATCCTGAGTTTTCCCCTGATATCTCTTTATTACACACACAAAAATGGCTTTAAGCGGTAATCTCCTGGACCCACCGCTTTAATGTAACTTGCTTCGCCACACTGCGAGCTTATCCCTTGGCGTGCGGGATAATGCTCGCAGTGTCCTACTTCCCCTGGCGAATCTTAGGAAAGCCATTAAAAAAAAAAAAATCGCTGCGGCCTTATAGCGGTGGGCTCGGGACTGTATGCACCAGAATATATTAAAGAACGGGTACACCCAAGTTTAGTATATTCTCAGATCAAGTATATACTGCGCCTTGGTGACGTCACAGCTAGAATATGCGATATTCTACTAGAATGTGGTGGACATCTGGCAGATTATAGAATCCTATAGTAGAATATTCCAAATCTAGCAGATTCCTGGCAATTTCATTTAACAGCAGGTTCCTTTTCTGTCGAGGCTTGGCGCACGACTGGCCTTGAGGGCCAGCCAGTCGTCATGGCAACGACTCTAGGCCCCCGCCCTCCGGGAGTCGGCCGGTCGGTTTTGTGTAGTGTCCTCGTTTACCGGCAAGAAAACATACTTTTTCGAGGCGATGCCAGTAAAAACGATCTAGATTCGTATGTAGAATTCTTCAGGCATTCGCATGATCTCAAATTTGCATACGTACAATAAAAATTGCGTACGTAAAGCCGTGGCAAATATTGGCCGTTTTGGCTTGACATGCACGCAAGGGCTGCCGAGTATCGCCTTGGTCACGTCACAGGCCCGGAACAACTTGACCGCCCCCCGGTATGCACCATTGCACAAGAGGATGGTCTCAAAGAAGTTTGTTACTGAGAACACGGGCTTCATTCCGGTAATCTTCAAGTATTACCCCTCACGCTTCCTTTATATCAACAGTGTATCCAAGTCATAGTCAGCTGACTGGCCAGTCAGCTGTTGATGACGTCACTCAAACATCTCCAGATATGTCCACCGAATGACCATAGGGCGTCACCAGGAAGATTTATAAGGGATTTTTTTTATGCAAATGGAAGCAGTTGTGAGAATGCATTCAGGACTTCACAGGACATTTTTATTCCATGGGTGGGGGTTCAGATGAAACTTGAAGACAAAGGCAGCACAAGGAATTACCTGCTAGGGGAGGGTGTGCAGGTGCTATTTCACGGGCGTCACCAGGGCTTTCTCTCGAAGGGATGGAGATTCAGATGTTCCTTTAAGGACTCTATCAACAATTCTCCACCCGGGTTGGTGCTTGGATGGACTTCAGGACGTCGCCAATTTGATTTTGGGAGGGGGGGCAGTTGTGAAAAAGCCATCTCAGGGGCGTCTCCAAGGATCGATTTACGAGGGTGCTGCTTCAAATGGAACCTCATAGGCGTCACCAGCACATCGCTTCGCTTATAGGCTGCGGTTGTGGGGTGTCAATTCAATGCTTCTGATCAAGTATTACCCCTCAGACATACCCCTGCGCACATGGATATGAATGACACCCCATATGCTCGGTGGTGCTCTTTGAAGGTGGTATCATCACCGGCGACGTCATAAGCAGACACAAAATGCGCCCACCCGGTATATGATCACCATGCATTATACACGACAGAATGCTTCTGATCAAGTATTACCCCTCAGACATACCCATACACATATGGATGTGAATGACACCCTACATACTGGGCGGTGCTCTTTGAAGGTGGTATCATCACAGGCGACGTCATCAGCGGACATACGTGACCCTGGTTCACCCGGTACTTGGTCACCATGCATTATATACGGCAGAATGCTTCTAATCAAGTATTACCCCTCAGACATACCCATACACATATGGATATGAATTACACCCTACATACTGGGTGGTGCTCTTTGAAAGTGGTATCATCATAGGAGATGTCATTTGCGGACACAAAATGGCCCCAACCGAAATATAGTGCCCATGCATTACATACGGCAGAATGCTTCTGTGAAGTATTACCCCTCAAACATACCCATACCCATATGGATATGAATGACACCCCATATGCTCGGTGCTGTTCTTTTAAGGTGGTATCATCACAGGCGACGTCATCAGCGGACATACGTGACCCTGGTTCACTTGGTATATTGTCACCATGCATTATATCCGGCAGAATGCCTCTGATCAAGTATTACCCCTCAGACATACCCGTGCCCACATGCATATGAATGACACCCCGTATGCTCGGTGGTGCTCTTTTAAGGTGGTATCATCACAGGCGACGTCATCAACGGACATACGTGACCCTGGTTCACTCGGTATATTGTCACCATGCATTATATACGGCAGAATGCTTCTGGTCAAGTATTACCCCTCAGACATACCCATACACATATGGATATGAATGACACCCTACATACTGGGTGGTGCTCTTTGAAGGTGTCATCATCACAGGCGACGTCATCAGCGGTCATACGTGACCCTGGTTCACCCGGTACTTGGTCACCATACATTATATGCGACAGAATGCTTCTGATCAAGTATTACCCCTCAGACATACCCATACACATATGGATATGAATGACACCCTACATACTGGGTGGTGCTCTTTGAAGGTGGTATCATCATAGGAGATGTCATTTGCGGACACAAAATGGCCCCAACCGAAAAATGGTGCCTATGCATTACATACGGCAGAATGCTTCTGTGAAGTATTACCCCTCAGACATACCCATACCCATATGGATATGAATGACACCCCATATGCTCGGTGCTGTTCTTTTAAGGTGGTATCATCACAGGCGACGTCATCAGCGGACGTACGTGACCCTGGTTCACTCGGTATATTGTCACCATGCATTATATACGGCAGAATGCTTCTGATAAAGTATTACCCCTCAGACATACCCGTGCCCACATGGATATGAATGAAAACCCACATGCTCGGTGGTGCTCTTTGAAAGTGGTATCACCACATGCGACATCATTAGCGGACACAAATGTCACCCACCCCGTTATATGATCACCATGCATTACATAGCGCAGAATGCTTCTGATCAAGTATTACCCCTCAGACATACCCGTGCTCATATGGATATGAATGACACCCCACATATTCGGTTGTGCTCTTTGAAGGTGGTATCATGACAGGCGACATCATTAGCGGACACAAAATGGCCCCCACCCGGTATATGATCACCATGCATTATATACGGCAGAATGCTTCTCATCAAGTATTACCCCTCAGGCATACCCGTGCGCATATAAATATGAAGGACACCTCACATGCTCCGTGGTGCTCTTTGAAGGTGGTAACATCACAGGCGACGTCATTAACGGACACAAATGGCCCCACCCGATATATGATCACCATGCATTATATCGGCAGAATGTTTCTGAACAAGTATTACCCCTCAGCATATGTGTTGTTGTATACAATTATTTTTGTGGGGGGGGAGGGGGGCAAAGTGGTACATGATTGGTGTAGGTATAAGATGTGGCTGTTTCACACCTGCACCGAAGGAGGAGGCGGAAACCCCAAATTTCTCATGTTTTTTTGCATTAACCCATAAACGGGCGGCGATATTGTAATGCAACCATGTGAGGTTG